>CAVMGG010000933.1:0-107076 GCA_963680895.1 Fragum sueziense | reverse complement strand
GGCTGCTCAGGTGAGGGTTGTTGCAAAACATTGCCTATTAACCTTTTAGAAATACTTTTTGGTCGTAATTTTTTCAGCAGCCATAACAATAAATTGTTCATTTATCGATATCATCAGGGGTTTTAACGATAGCGTTTAAGATCGGACGGTGAACGATGCGCAACAATTTGTTGCGAACTTCTTGATTTTTTCAAAGAGCAACGCTCTCTGATGTAAATAGCGAAAAATCAAAATATCAAAGAGCGTATTTACATCAGAGAAGACTCGGATTAGTCTTCATCAGGTTGGTGAAATTTCCCGATCAGGCAATCTTGCCCAATCAGGCAATAGTGAAATTGAAAAAATTGCGTTGAAATGTTTCGGTGTCAAGTAACCAAAGTTTTTGGGTATATTGACCCGGTCGGCACAATTCTTTCAGCCAATCAAAAACATCGTCAGCGGACCTGCACTCATTCGGTGGAGGTGAAAGCTTCGGTCTTTTTCGTTGAAGCATAACCAACTTTCAGCATTAATATCTCGACGACTACGCCTGATTATTAAAAATGCGTTGGTAGTTAGAAAGTTTAAATCACATTCTTTAAAGAAAGAGTTTTGTTTATGAATTTTAACGGTGGATTTTTGAAATAATCTGCCTCAAAGTTGGTATCCCGTAACGATAAAGACCGAGGTTGTACCCTCGATGAAAAAATGAAAGTGAGGCTATGACGTCATCCCGACTGATTCTATGACTGGTATGTGGGTTAGACCACTTGTCCAGGGTTGGGGTAATCATAATCTGTAATCGTAATCGATTGTAATCAATTACATTTTCTCAAGTAATCGACAGTAATCTGTAATCGAAGGGAATTTCGATTACATGTAATCGTAATTTAATCGATTACAGGCTTAAAAATTGCTGTAATCATCGATTACATTTTTGATTACTTTCGATTACTTGCAGAAAAATTATGAATCAAATTAAGATATAAACCCCACATGAATTTCAGAAAAATCAATATTTGTCTATTGAAAATACATGACATCATTTTAAGTTAAGACAAAAGTAAAAACTCTTTATAATTGTAATTAATCTGTAAAACATAATATAGTCCAAATTTTTGACTGCTAATGATAAGTAAAAAAGTTTGTATTAGAGATCCTTTCCCAAACAAGATCAGGTTTTGACATACCTGATAGGAATTGTTTTGGAAACATTTAGAGAAAAGAAGAAAGTGCATACATAGAAGTGCATCATTTGGGAGAGAATTGAAATGACTACTGTTGTTTGGGTTGAAAAGAACATGTACTTCACACCTTTTTACACGAAGAACAATAGTGATTGCTATAGTGTGAAACCTAAACAAAAGGTGTTTATTTCCCTAGGCTAATTTTAGTATTATACAATTTGACAACTGTGAGAGATTTGATGAAGTTAATATGAAGGTTCGGGTATTATTCTGGATGCAAATGTTCTTTGGATCTGACATTGTGACAAGAGCTATGTCCTTCATGGGCTATTTTGAAGTTCCTGACTCCTTTCCTAATGAGGAGACTTTGACCACTTTGACCACAGTCTCTCAACTTTCCAGAAACTATTTATGATAAGATGCAATACTAATTATAGAATAAACCCTTTCCCAAACAACATTTTTTTCTAAAACAAAAGGAAATTTGTAGACAGCAAAATTGATCCAGTTTCACATAGAAATAACCAGGAGAAAGTGCTGATTATGGCCATTTTCTGTTAAGGCTTTCTAAACCCACCATATCTGCAGAGGTTATCAAAGTGTGTCACTATTTTGAGAATAGTTTTAAATATTTAAATAATATTATATGTTTTATAAACTGTATAGTTTTTATAGGACTGTAATATTCATGCACTATTTTAACCATAAATAAAGTTTTGCAATAAAACTATTATTTTACAACATTATAATTATAATATCGCATTCAACATTGCATATTATTTTCTGATAAGATTTGGCAGTGCTAAACAATTACATGTTTTGATTTTTTATCCTTTCTCAAGCGACAGAAGGTTAAACAGTTCCATTTTGGCAGCTGATGTAGTTTACAAAATGGATGTTTATAAAGATAGTGTTCATTTACAATTTGGCAGAGAAAATATTGAGGCTTAAGGAAATATTGAGGCTTAAGGATACATAGTGATTCTCAGCATTTTCTTCTTTTGACTCAATGTTTTCAAAAGCATTGTCTATTAAAGATGTCAAAATCAGGTCATGTTTGGGAAAGGATAAGCAAGTAATCGAATGTAATCATCCTGTAATCATTATTATCCTTTCCTCTCATGCTTTCGATAGGTCACATGGTTTCGATAGCCTTGTGATTTTCAGAAGTGCTAACAATCTGAGTACCATTCCATGTGCATCTAAATACTTTTGCTTCAAACAAAGTCTTTGGTCAAAGAAATTTGGAGACAACTGATTTTTACACGGAAAAATGATATTTTTTACTAAACAAAACAGAAACCAGAAAATCAAGGTCAGGGTAAAAATCATTCAACCTTATCCAAGCCTTTTCTGTCCTAGAATAGTTTTCAAGACGCTTGATTTACTCCACGGTTGAGCGAGTCCTTATCAAAAAAATTGCGATTGATAATAGGTCAACCTATTGCTTTTTATAGCAACAAAAACAAAGCCCTATCGAAATGATGAGAGCCTCACTCTGACGCCGCGTGATGACATGCTTTGAATATTTTGGCCGATATATTTTGTTAGTCTCTTTACAAATGCTGTTTTCCAAATTTTTTGTTTAGAACTTTGGTTCTTGAATCTATTGAGATGGTCAGAATTTTATGAAATCAGTTCGTAAATATGCAAGCACATGGTTTTAGATAAGGCTATCGAAACTACGGGACGTCAGGCTACTTTAGCAAAAGTAATCGAATGTATTCAATTACGTGTGAAAATTAGAGTAATCAATTATTAATCAATTACATGTTTTTCCCAATGTAATTGATTAATAATCGATTACAGGTGACTGTAATCGAACCCCCACCCTGCACTTGTCAATATTCCCCGATCGGGAAATTTCACCAACCTGTATAGATATGAAAAAGTCTTATAAGCGAAAAAAAATCAGAAATAAACGGATTAACAAGAAAGAACGGAGAAGTGAAAAAGGGGATAGTGTCGTCTGCAATATCTTCGAAAACCACTTTTTGGTTAGAAAATTGGTTCGAAAGGAATCGGGGCCGAATAAGGCAACTGAATCAGTTTATCGTTAAACAATAGTTATTTGAACTTGTAGCATAATAAATGTGCAAAAGAAAAATAGAACTGCCTACCTTCATGTTCTAAAAATTGTTGAGGTTCAGCGAATTCACTAAAATACAAAAAGAAAGCAAAAAATTGTTGACATTAGAAACCCGGAGATGGAATGTAAACGCATGCGCAGTAACGCAGGATCCGTAAAAATAGCAATCTAGTGAAAAATACTCAGTAGGCGTCCCACCGGTATTTTTCATAAAAATGCCTCCGATTGGCGGTCATTTGTCTAAATCGATAGGACGGCACAAAATGACTGGTCCAAATTCGAAGATATTTCAGACGACACTTTCAAGTGAATAAAATTTGCTTTTCTGGTCTTTGTTGGCAGAAAACATAGTGGGGAAATGAATTTTCTTTATTTTTCAAAATGTTTTACAACGCCTAATTTCCTTGGGGTCAAAAGTCGTCAATATGCTGCTTCGGGATCTGCTGAAGTCCTGACACAATATGCCTTTTTATGGTACATGTTTACAAATCTTATCCATGTTTATGTATCACCTTTGTAATCACAAGAAAATGCGTTCCTGGTTTTATATACAATTTTGCATGCGTCGGTTCAAATCTTTCAGGTGTCTCACATCTGCAAGATTCGAACCATCACATACAAGATTGCAGTCGTTTTGGAGTTCAATAACATGTTGTTTATAGAATCTATAGGTAAATTGAACGTGAAAACGCGAAAAACAAGGGACATAACCACAGCGATGAGTTACAAACTGGGACAGGTTTATATCCCCTGATTCATGGGAGTTAAAAAACATTTTCAGAGTTTATTTCTTTTTATTGAATATCTTACAATGCGAATAAAACTTACTTTTAAATTAGTCTTGTGAAAATAAGTCCGAAATAAAAGACAAATTTATGAAGAAGACGAAATAATTTTTTCAGAAAAAAATGTGTAGATCTCTATTTCTTTTAATAAAAATTCTATGATTTTTAATTATAATTGATCAACGTATGATATCCTCTCAGTTTTTATACTAAAAGACTCTAATTTGGCATTCCGATTGATCGAGGATTTGATCCCTCTTTCAACTGCTAGTAATATCGCAGCGGCTTGAAGTAAAACGACGACCCCTCCCTACGACACAATGTGTTTTAATTAACTGCCAGTGGTTAATTCTTTAGTGCGTCGGTCTTAAATAGAACACTAGCCGGTACTGTAGTACTCAAGATGGTCTCATGTCGTCGCATTGCAATAAACAAACTCGTAGCTACAGCTTGATTTAAGCTGCAGATACGAGGTTTTTGTTGAAAAGCGAGGATGTGCGTAGGTGCAGTCTGACCAGGAACAATACAATGAACCAGAACATGGGAAGAGGAACCTACGTAGACAAACAGTCTGTTCAAGACCTAGCTGTTCTCTAATAGGCTATTTCTAGTGACTTGTAGCAAGTGTAAGACGAAAATATAATTCATGATCATCATCAGACTATAGATCCTGATCAGATTGCACACAGGCACATGCATAGTTCGAGATGTCATAAGCGCCCCCTTCTCAGATCCCGACTCTTACATACATGTATGCCGTCGCTTTCAACAAAGACCTCGTAACTGCAGCTTGTTTTAAGCTGCAGTTACGATATTTTTGTTGAAAAGCAGCGATATATGAGAAGATTAAGGATTTAATTGTTACACACGCGATTAAAATTGCGACCATATCTTTACAATGTATTTACAATTATGCGCTAAAATCAAAGTTGCATATCGTTGTACATAGCTGTATTATAAACTTAATGCAAATGTACAAAGAAAGATTATTTATACAATCATTTCTCAAACAAAACTTTGCTTTGGCTTCCCATATAGAAACAGTTTGAAAACACATCGAGGCAAATAAAGAAACAGCATTTTCTCCTTTTGCCTCAACGTTTTATCGCAATGAATTAAACAATTTACGGTTTAATAACGTCAATCTTGTCATCAGCAGAGTTTTCATATCAAAACAGTCTAGAATGTTGTCGTTTTCGGAAATGGTTAATTCTTTTGTACCCCTGTATTCACAAAAACACTGACTGGTGCCATGATACTCATGGAAGACTAGCCAAAGTTACATAACATTATGTACAGTCGGAGTTATAAATTTGAGAGAAGGATTAGCAACCCTATTCCTAAATAAGATTTATGTCCGACGTAACTATCAGAGAAACCATTCGAAAAACATTCAGATAAAAGCATTAAAGTGATTATTTCATTTCTCCTGTTGGAATTCTTGTATTGTGTACAGAATTTTGAATTAATACGGCGCGTCTATTTTCTATCATATGTAACATTTTATATTTCTCTCTGCAAAGCCTTTGACTTCATAACTTGTGCAGTTTCGGAAAGGTTTAACGCTTTCCCAAACAAGACCTGCTTTTGACATCCCCCATAAAAAAGGTTTGGAAAAACATTGAAACAAAAGAAGAAACTGCTGATAACCAGCAGTTTCTCCATATTTTACACATAATTATTGTATATTAATACATTCCATTTTGTCATTTGTTGCATTTCTTGAAGTGGATTACCATAAAATTTTGCCGTTTTGGAAAGGTTTAAATCCAGCAGTGTGTTAAAAAATAGACAGGTTTCAATTTTAGATGTGCTACAGACGACTAAGTGCACTGGTGGTGAACTCGGCCAAAGCGAGGGACGTTTTTCGCTACAACAAGGTACAGATATTTTGCGTTTAAATGTGCGTTTAAAGATCTGATCGGATAGTTTTTCTAATAACAATGAATTTGTCCTAAACATAGACCGGGTTTACCGATACGTATTGACAAACCGTCTATGTTGTTATAAAATCTCGTAACTACGGCTTTATCGAAGCCGTAGTTACGATATTTTATAACAACACCGACGGAATACTATGATCGCGAAAAAACGTCCCACGCTTTGGCCGAGTTCACCACCAGTGAGTGGGTGACTTCTTGCCATCAATTAAAATTATCCATGGACAGAATATATCGAGATACATTTTATAAGGAGACATTTCTGAGAAATTGCTAATGTCATTTTTTTTTTTTTTTTTTTTTTTTTTTTTTTTTTTTTTTGCCTCAATGTTATCCCGCTCCATTCCTTTTTTGATGTAAAGAAACTAGATTTTTTTTGGAAAAGGGTTAAACGAAGAGATTAAAGACTTAATGTCGCAATGAATTAAATCTTTGGTCATTTGAGGATATACATGTAAGTAAAGCGCTTAAATAGTTGTTACATGTAACAATTAACAATGCGCCATAATCATAGACATTTCTTGCTCTTTTCCCAAACGTTAATGTTTTCCTGGGCAGGGTTTCCACTGACTTTCAAATTTGGGGTAAAACCACTATTTTACACCATGCTTGTACCCCTCTATAAGAAATAAAGAAGGCTGCTTGCTAAAAATATGGGGGGGGGGAGTACAGGATTCAATTCCTCATTTGGGTTTTTTTCGGAAACCTTGCTGGGGTCTACGAATACAAAGAATTTGCTGACGGGAAATTAGGTGCTGATATAGATATGGTTTATTTACAATAAAGCACAGAAAAACTTGAGGCAAAAGCAGAAAACAAAATGCTAATTTACGGCATTTTCTTCGTTTCCTTCATTTTTTCCAAACGTTTAACACTGAGGCGTGAAAAAAAGGCGTCACTGTTTTGGAAGTGGTTATTTTCGACAAAAAATAGATACGATTTGAAATCTGTTTTAGATAATAAAATTGATAGAATTAAAGAAACTTGAATATCTGAATTATAATTCAGAAACTATTGAGCGGAAAGGAGATACTATTGGTTATCATGATTTTTTCTTTGCCTTTTTTTCTCTCCAAATCATGTGATTTTCCAAAAATATCGCAGTTAGGAACGTCAAATCAAAGGCTTGCTTAGCGGAAAGGGTTGACAAATTTGCAGGCGTTTTGTGCACAAATCCTATTTGATCGAGTAAAGCCAACTGTAATAATATTCTTTAAGACTTTGACAGGGACTTCCCCTGTAAATCCATATCGTTGCTTTTCGACGAAAACCTCGTAACTACAGCTTAAATCAAGCTGTAGTTACGAAGTCTTTGTTGAAAAGCAGCGATATAAAACATAAAACCTTTACCGAACAAGACCTAGTCCTGGTTTCTCGAAAAAAATTAAGTACATACTCATGAGTCCATGTTAAATTTAAATGGAATACTCTCCAACGTTGAAGGGTATCCGATTGAAGTTCACGCAGATTTCATGTGATTTGAGTACGGTGCTCAATGTTTTTGGAGAAACCGGGGCCTGGTTTTGACGTTCCATTATATTGGAGGCTTGGGAAAACATTGAGGCAAAAGTGGAAAATGCAGATAACTATAATGGTCCCTTTTCCAGAACCAGGCTCAAATGCCATATTGACCTTTTCCCCTATGCCATCTCAACGAGCGTTTGATTGACAAATCTGGGATCTGTTCTACATAAGCCGGTTGTAGCATGACAGATCACCTTGTGAGAGGGAGCAAACCTACAGATAAAAGGGGGCGATTGCTTTTCAAAATGCAATATTTCTTTTATTGTTCATCAAACCCTATGTTGTGGGGACTCATTTGAATCGTCTCTCCGAGACAATTCAAACGAGTACCCACAACATAGGGTTCGGATTTGAAATAACAAATCTAGAATGTCTTTACACATTCTTATCTGTAGTTCTGAGTGGGAGGCATTTGGCCAATATCAATTTTGTAATTAATTAATTGATTTTATCTTAATGTCGTTCATCTTCAATGGACTGAGAGAAGACAATAAACATGGTTATTGGTGTAATCTGTGTGTTCTTTATGAAAAACAATAGGCATAACTTAATTAGTGTAAACTTTACATTGCTTCTTATACCAGGCCCCGGTTTCTCGAAAAAAACTTAAGTATGTTCTCATGCTCAAATCTGAGCACCGTGCTCAAATCTCATGAAATCCACGTGAACTTCAATCGAATACCATTCAACGTTGGAGAGTATTCCTTTGAAGTTGAGCATGTTCTCATGAGTATGTACTTAAGTTTTTTTTTTTTTTTTTTTTTTTTTTTTTTCGAGAAACCGGGGCCAGGTTTGGGCCTAAAATTATTTTACACACGAAAAACGAAGTTTTCTTTTTATTTTCTCAGCTTGGGTAAGATTGATTGAATGGCTTTGTTTTTCATTTATATCGTGGCAGCTGGAGTAAGTAACCATGAATTCATCTCGTTTCTTCCAGCAAAAAAACGTCCACAAATTCCTTTCTGAGCCTCCAGCTGCTAGCCAGACTTACAATTATCCACCCTTTAAGGGAAGACGAAGATCGTGAAGGATATTTTTCGAGGTAGGGAATTGCACCATGGACACCGTCATAATTCACAGCCCAAAGCACTGCCAACTAAATCATGGCTGTGGCAACTAGGATAAGAAGCATGAACCAGTTAACCAATTACGAGTACACTTGACAACACAATTTAAGACTCGTCCAAATTCAAATTTGTTGCAGATGACAATTTCAAGTGAATGATTTTTTAATTTCTTTTATTCATTTATTTATTAACCGGTATTCATTTATTTTTGTCTTTTGGGTAGAATTCATTGAGATAAAATAAAGAAATTGCTTGTCACAAGCTATTTCTTATTCCCCACAATGTTTTCTGAATCCTTGCTCTTTAAGGAAGTCAAAATGTCCACCCTATGTGTGGGAATGATAATGGGTTTACCATTCCCCAGGCAAACATCTGTTTTATGGCACTAAAAGGAAACGTCTTCTATACCTCTAAATGTCTGTTGTCATTTGGAAAAGGGTTAAGTAATTTCAGTGTTTTGTCTATTCATTTATAATATTATACAAAATTAATATGAACTGAACTTGAACTGTGCATGATTATAGATAAAGTAAATATAATATTTGACAATAACCTCGTGGGTTTAACCCTTTCCCAAACAAGACCTGGTTTTGACGTCCCTAATAGAAAGGGCTTGGGAAAATATTGAAACAAAAGAAGAAACTGCTGATAACCAGCAGTTTCTCCTTTTGATTCAATATTTTCTCTGTCATATTTTACAAAAATCTTATCTTAGATAACATCCATTTTGTCATCTGTAGCTGTTTTCGAAGTGGATAACCGTAAAATTTTGTCGTTTGGGAAAGGGTTAGTTAAGACTTTCCAATCAATCAAGATTTGGCCTATGTGTGCTAGATGAAAATGGTTTAGAAAATATTGAGACAAAAGGAGGAATTGTTGAAATATCAGCATTTTTTCCATTTGCCTCTATATTTTCCATGCTATAATGTTCACAATTTTAATTTTTCTTCCAGTCTGTCGCATGCAGCAACTTTCAATTTGCAACAACATAAAAGGTTGCTGTTTTGGGAGAGGATTAACCCTTTCCCAAACGACAAAATTTTATGGTGATCCCCTTCAAAAACTGCCACAAATGACGAAATAGATGTTATTTAAGATATGATTTGTGTAAAATATGGCCTAGAAAATATTGAGACCCAGAAAATATTGAGACAAAAGGAGAAACTGCTGGTTATCAGCAGTTTCTTCTTTTGTCTCAATGTTTTCCCAAGCCTATTCAATTAGGGGCGTCAAAACCAGGTCTTGTTTTGGGAAAGGGTTACAAGAATGTTGGAATTCACAGCTTTAATAATATTTGCTTCTATACTTAACACATATTCTAATGTAGGTCCATTGTCGATTGTTCACCTTTTCCAAAGCAAGATCAGATTTCGACAAAGGTCCTATCTTATCGAGAAAGCTTGGGAAAATATTGAGAGAAAAGAAAAAAATGCTGATAACCAACATTTGCCTCTTTTCTCCGAAAGTTTTCTATGCGTTAAAACTCCAATTCCGTTTTCAATACCATTGGTTTTGTCGTCTGCAACGGCTGTAAAATTGCCCCAGTCTAAGAAAGTAAAGAGTCTTTTAGGGAAGGATTAATTAATATGGTCAGTAGGACAGTTTGAACAGTTGGGACTGGCTTTTTATCCTTTCTCAAACAATCGACAGTTTTGACATACTTGTATTAAAAACGGGAGAGAGAAGAAGACACTCTTATAAATCAGTAATAAGACCATAGACGGTCAAAATAAACGAAAATGACCGCTAGAAATACAACAATTATAGGTCTTTACGGATTGTTTGATTTGTTAATTGATTTAGGGGTTAACGTCTTTTTCAACTGCTATGGTCATATCGCGCGACTGGAGCACTAAACCATGGATTCCTGTCGATTCTCAAACCGGTATTACCATAACATCCTTACCGAGCCCCCAGCTGCTCCCCCACATAGGCTAACGATTATCAAACCACTGGTGAGTGACAATTTTGTCAGAAAGAATTAAAAAGGAGTTGTGGACAATAAAATACAATGTAAATGAATTCTAAAGTAAAAAAAAAACTTGTATGTTAACATAGAAATTATTGAGGGAATAAGATAAACTGCTGGTGAAAGGGACGTCAAAACCAGGTTTTGTTCGAGAAAGGGCTAACAATATTTAACATTAAGACGCTTTTTGATATCCCCAAAAAGTTAAAGCTTTGGAAAACATTGAGAAAAAATCAGAAATCTTCATTTTCCACAATGTTTTTTTACCCGAAATTGAAATGTCTTTTTTAGGATTTCATCAATTTGAAATTGACTTCTGCGAAGCCTTTCAAATTGGAATTGTCCAAAGTTTTACCGTCTGGTATTGGGTTAAATCTCTTGGCATAGATGTTCAAGTTGTCAACTAACATTTGATGGACGATCAACCTTGATATATCGTCGCTTTTTAACAAAAACCTCGTAACTGCAGCTTGATATAAGCAGCAGTTACGAGGTTTTTTTTTTGTTGAAAAGCATCGATATCTGCTTCTCTGATCAAAGCCCACACAAATCAGACACACGCGTTGAGACGTTTGTCGTCTGTATTAGATTGATTGTGTTTGAAATAAGTGCCCTGTTTACCTTTTTGATTTTAAACTGGTCCAAATTTACAGATATTGCAGACGAGAATTTCAAATGAAAGATTTTTTTTTTTTACATTTTATGTCTTTCTTAGCAAAAGACATCGCGGTAAATGAAGAAATTGCTTGTCACATTTTCAACTATGTTTTTCAAAAGGCCAATATATTGTGCAGCTTCAAAAAGCATTATTATGTGGGAATGGTTTAACCATTTTCTAAACGACCTTATGTACTGCCACAATCATACAAATTCGTCTATACAGAGTGTCCAAAAAAAAACGGAACCCTAATTCAAAGTCAAATATTTCAAAGCGTAAGCAAAAAATCTAATTTTTGAATTTGCAGTACTGAAGATACATTATTTTTGCATTTGTGTTCCAAATTTCACTTAAAAATATGTATCGGTTCAAAAGTTATAAGCAAATTAATAATGACACTAAAAAACCGATTTGACATGATATTGATTTTTGCGTCTTGTTTGTTTGTGAAAGCGCAATAACGGTCAGCTAATGAATTCTGTACCGTTGAACATGTATGTACCGATTTTCTCAAAATTCAATATGTACACGTTCTGTACGTTCAAATTGAGTCCATAGGTTGGTTGTTTGAATTAATTTCAAATTATTATGTGATTCATTTCACATGACGCAGTTTTAACTTTTATTTTCATAAATTACAAGCTTGGTATGTTTCCTAAAATTAGTCCAGCCTTAATTTTCTTGCATAGCATACATTTCTATGAACTATGATTTAATTCTTTTTGGTGAATTTTGTGTTATTTGTGTTTTGCATAAAGGTCAGTGTCAGGTTAAATGAAACCCGTAATACTTTAAATTGAGCGGTGACCGGCATGTTGGTCAGAAATAAAATAAGTGCCTATGATTATTATTCATGAGTATGTGATGTACTTGGATATTTTGTTTGTATTCAGTTTAGTTACATCGCAGCTTGCAGCATTAACAGTTTATTTATTAGCAAAAAATATGAAATGAAAATGCACTATTGTGAATACAATGTTTCAAAATCATGTTTGTATTGTATTGAATATATTAACCAATTATATAGCGTCAATTTATTCAATGAGTGTAGGCGCGTGCTGCAAAACAAAAGGATCGATATCGTGTTAAAATGGTTTTCAGGGTATATTCATTTTAATGTCAATATTTTCAAAACTAATCATTATTTTTCGACAAAATTTTAACTGCTAATAGAAAACTGTCGTTGCTATTGCATATGTAAATTTGGTGGAGAAGTATTGCCTGATACATGAGAAATGTACTTTCAAAAATGGGTTCCGTTTTTTTTGGGACACTCTGTACAACTGCAAAGTTTAAAGTAAATCTGGCCCAAGACTATTTTCCTTCACAGTTATCTTCCCTGAATCAGGATGGCATAAATGCATACTCGCTGTTTGGGGTTTGGCATAAGACGTCAACGTTTCAAGGTTCTTGAAAAGAAACGGACGCCACACGTTCGAATGGCGTAATAATACGAAGGTCAACTGTTCGACCTTGAGACAATCGCATGATTAACACCTGATTTAACCGCCAAAATACCCTTTTTATAATTTTATCCTATTACTTACACCTGATCCTAAATCTTAAGCACCTTTCCTGGTCAGTTGCCTAATGTACATAAAGGAACATGTAATATTGCAACCATTTAAGCACCGTTCCTTGTCAATTGACTAATGTTAGGTAATAAATGAATATAAGATATAAAGAGACATATAATATTGCAACAAATCAAAAAGCATGTCCAATGATTCATTCTGATTAAGGATTACAACCCATCACTATATATACCAAATACTTCGTTCGTCGTCGGGCGTCATCCGTGACAACGGGATTTGACGAGTGATGCAATCATCAATATCCATGCAGGCGTCATCCGTTGCAACGGACATTGACGAGGGATACCCTCGTCAATGTCCGTTGCTACGGATGACGCATAAGTTACACGAAGTGTTTTGTAGTTAATAATGGATAGAATACCTTAAATGCGACCCAAATGGCAACAGCCAAAACCACAAACAGACAACGCATTAGCTTTCTAGTCATGAGAAGGCCTAATTTTGCTTTTTACTTTATTTCCACATTTCTCATTTTGATATATAGAATTTATATCAGAAGCGACTTTGTTAACAACATTGAGTCGGGATTTGGGAAACATTTTAACTACATTCGGGTTTTGAAAACTCACAAGAAATCAAGAACATCCTGATAATCAGCATCTTCTCATTTTCCTTCGAAGTTTCTAATCTATAATATCTGGGGATTTCTACATGATAAATATTTATTTCAATTGTCGTTGCATACTCCTTTCAATTTATACCCGCCTAAAATTTTGACTTTCGAAAAAGAAATTGAAAAAAAACCTCCGTGGTTATAATGTTTGGGTAGCAAAATGCAATTTGCAAACAAAATGAACCTGTCAAAATGAGAAAGCAATTGCATGACTGTGTCGTAAATTATTAAATGAGCCGGAATCTGGAAAAGTGTACCTTGAGGCACATGAGAACAACGTGGTTCAAGATCAGCCTGCGTATACACGCAGTCTGATCATGACCCATATTGTTACCGGTATCCAATAGCTTCTTCGTGACCTACATTTGTTTCTCACTAATGGGTGCGAATCATCTATGTGAGAGAGCAGTTGGAGGCTCGGTTTGGGTATAGAGGTGGTGTTGGTGAGAGAAATACCAGCAACCTACGATTAGGTGTTATAGCCGCCGCGATATGACCATAGTAGTTGAAAACGGCGTAAAACCCAAATAAAGTCTTCGTGACCTGTAGCAACTGTCAGACAGCAGCATGGATCGAGGTCAGACTACATTTAGACACAGTCTGATCTTGAAACATGGCTGTCTCAAATGCTATAAGGGACCTATTTCCAGATTTTGGCGCAAATAATTTCTGGGTTTCATTTAAAAGCCAAAGGTGAAGGATTATGGAATAAGTAACGTTCTAATCGGCTCTTAACACGACAGAAATATATGGACCAAGGTTCCGTAATTTCTTTCTTAACCCTTTCCTAAAAGCTACACATTTTTAAACTTGTCACAGTTGAAAGCCATGGTAGACTACAAAATATATGTTACCAAAACTATAATAGGTAAACGTTAATACAAAGAGAGACATCGGAAGAAATGGAGAGAATGTCGATTTAACAACATTGTCTTCTTTTCTATTAATTCTTTGCCAAAACTTTTTCTAAGACAAGCGTCAAAATCAGGTTTTCTTTGGGAAAGGGTTAATCTGCAATTTGCTTGCTCTTGCCTATATCAATATAACCTTATCAGACAGACTTCAAACGGCTGCCAAAAGTATTCAAATAAACGAGAACATGGAAAGAACTCTGTTAAATAATCCAACTCTTTTACGGGTCATACTAGATCATGGCTTTCTTAACCCATTACCACACAGTGACTCCTTTTGACCCCCTACAATTTAATTGCTTTGGAAAACACTGTGAAAAATGAAGAAATTGCTTGTGACAAGCAATTTCCTCATTTCCCACAATGTTTTCTACCCAAAAAGCTATAAAATTTCGAAATTTCATCACACTGAAATGTCGTCTGCAACTTCTTTGAAATTGGACTACTCCAATGTTTTTTCGTTTGGTAATGGGTTAACGGTCATTACAAGACGGCGAAAGTTTGGGCCAGCTTTAACCCCTTCCCAAGCGGCAAAATTTTAGGGCGGTACAATTTGAAAGTTGCTGCAGACGACATAAAAGATGTTGGAAAAGAAAGGACTTATGTACAATATAGCACAGAAAATATTGACGCAAAAGGAGAAACTGCTGGTTATCAGCAGTTTCTTCTTTTGGCTCAATGTTTTTCCAAGACATTTCTATTGAGGACGTCTAAACCAGATCTTGTTTGGGAAAGGGTTAAATCAAAGTAGTTGCAAAACGACAATCTCAAGTGGGTGAAATTTTATATATATATATATAAAAAAAAGAGATAATTATGGTCTTTTGGGATAGAAAACATTAGTTTGAAAAAAAATGCTTGTCACAAGTTTGTTTAATAGTCTGCCTACAAAGTCAAAAAATGTGACTTTCGTAGGCATTCTCTGAACATGGGCGACTACCATGCCCAATGATATCTTCAAGGCATGGTACGTACGGCTTGCCCGGTAGTCGCCTCTAGCAGGCGATATTGGTTGAAATAAACTAGGTCAAAGGTCATTCGGTACATTTTTCAGACATGCCCCCTAAAATACCCCATAACTTACACATTTATTAAGTTAAAACAATTATTTTGGTACCTAAATAAAGCTAACGATTTGTACTGTCACTTAAATTATCAATATGCAACTTTACGAATTTGTGTTTTTGTAATTTTTGATAAATATAACAAAAAATGGCCAAAAAATCACAAAAATAAGTTTTTTCGAAAAGTAAAAAAAATCCTATAAAATACAAACGGTATGTTTGGATGAATGACATTATAGTTAAAAATTGCCTAGACACCTGTTGTTTACTGAAATATATTGGCTTACAGAATTAGTCTTTGGCTTACCCCTGTAGCCATAGCTAAAAGTGGGTGGGGTAAATTTTCGAAAAAAATACAAAAAACATAAACATTGGTGTAGCAATACGAACTTCACATAAATGATATTCTACGATATTTTTACGATGTTTTATTGGAAATTCTTGTTTAAAAATAATATTTTCATGAATTTTTATAGCTTTCGATGCATTTTCCTAAAATATAATAAGAATTTTAGGGGCAAAAACATTGCTCTAATAAAACAACATCAGAACTATATATAGCTTGTATGAACATCACTTAGTCAAATCTTTGCCTCTTTTGACGAATACATAGTCATTAAAGGTACATTTCATTCCAATTTCAATTTTTTAAAGTATGTCTGGATGCCAAGATTGGTTATTCTTATGAGTATAAATACTATTAGTTTTTTTAAGTTGTTACCAATAAGCGAGAAACACGCATTTAAAGTTGAGACATAATCGATAAATTGCATATAAATCCGAACTGTTGTCCACAACAATTTGTTCAATTTTAATACAAAAATATAAATTTCTCGTAAACGGCGCAATATTTTGGCTTGAAATTTTCAGAATTTTCATAAGGAAATATGCTCTTTCAGATAAGAATAAAAGTAAAATTTATGACATTTCACTATCTTATAGCTCGCGATAATAGACCTGGCAGAGCAGCCCTAGCCAATAGGCTGGGATGCTCCAGCAGGTCATTTATCGTGAGGTATACGATCATACGACATTGAAGGTAAGTATTTATGTTTCAACATGTTTTGTTCATTAATGGTGTAGTTTCACTTTGTAAACCGGGCGTTTAATTCCATTATTGCAATTTGGGTGATTACATCTGGTAGCCTTACGAGAACATTCGAACATGTACATAAAATGTAATTAGGAACGGATCATTCCATTCGATGGATTTTTTTATCACAATCATAAATCTGACTGCAGTTGTGATATGCGATTATGGTATGCGATATGAAGATCTTAAGTGTCCATGAAGGTATATATACATGTATATACTTAGATATGTACATGCTTCCATTAGAGACAACAGGAGATTCAGTCTTTGGGTCTATCTGATTTTGTTACCAATACACTTTAAATTATGCAAATCACCCTATCTTTAATAAAACGTTACATTATGTTACTGGTTAATATTAAAATATAAAGACACAACGATCGCCAGCTAATCCATCCTGCACAATCCTTACCATTTTAAGTAACAACTAATGGGTTGTGGAGTTGGCACAAAGGAACTCTTTGTACATAAATAAGGAAAATCTATTAACCTTGGGTTGCTGTTTAGTATGCTGACGACAATATACCTGACAAGCCTCTGGGCATTGACTAATTTATGACATAACTAAAACCTCTTCATTCAATTATAATTTTCGTTGTAATCAAATGTGTATCTTTCATTTGTGTACGAGTATTGTTGTGCCTTATCATAAAACATGCGAAAAGAGTGAATCCGTATGTTAAAAACCTCAGACATTTTTTGCATCATAACTCAGATCATGCGATTTAATTCAGAAAATCGAACAGGATCGTGTTGTTGTTTACTTGATTGGTGAGTATTTGTGAATGCCGAAATAAATAAAAGTAAAATAAAATGGCTTTTGTATTTCAATTGTGCAGAAATCGAGTTCTTTCATACAAAAATTATACCTTAAGCCTATATTATTACCACAACTCGAAGTCCATTTGCTTGGAAATCTCAACATTCGTCGATGCAAGAGATTCTCAGCATACACATCCATTTGTGAAGTTTAAGGTCACAAAAACCTGGACGTATTTTCGTAGGATCAGAGACGATATTATAAATATTTTTGAGAATGCACCCATGGGAAAGAACTTAAGAAGTGGGCGTGCTCTTCTATTCCATTAACTGCTAGACTCAACAACAGGTATTGTTTCAGAAGGTCAAAAAGATGAAGGCTTGATCATATCAGTTATTCTTGGACAACTATTTACGTCGCATAACTATTATGATATATTTCATACGTCAATAGATGCGAAATATATCATGCATCTTCGGCGTCATCAGTGGCAACGGTAATTGACAAGGTATTGACTTGCACTGTAACGGGACATGCTGAAGATGGAGGAAAATTACACAAAGTGTTTGATATCTAATAACGGGTGGAATACCTTGGCTACCTGCCAGATTTGACAGCGCTTTCGGTGAGACCTCTTTTTTTGAAAGGGTTGGAGTACGATAAAAGTCTAGAATCGCATGGCAGTTTTGTTTCGTAATCTCAAAAATCTTTAAAGTTAACTCTGGGTATTCTCTCGAGATAATGCTGTGCGCCATGCAACTTAGCCTGGATTCTAGTATAACAATGTTTTGCTGTTTCTCTATTGCTGTTCACAGGTATCACAATTTTACATATATCAAAGTCTTTGAATCATATTCTTCACATTGTATACCGATGACTAGACCCAGGCTACACACTAAGTTCTACATGTACATAGACTGATACTGACTGAGATGTGGGACTGATAACACAGACAGAACCAGATATTTGTATTAAAACGTTTTTGTTTTTCCACTGAGACTTCTTCGAACTCCATACAATACTATTTTCCCATCTAGTTAGCCAGTGTTTGGTGGTAGCAAAAAGAAGAGGACTCGCCATAAACTACAGGAAATTGCTCTTCAACACATTTTGAAAATAATTCCAATGGTTCTTGTGGACGTACTTTCTGTCAATTGTCCGTAGAAACAGACTATATTGCTTTTAAAAGAATGGTTCATAGTGGATACAGATATCGGATGTGCCTGGGTCATAAAAGAACGATTGTCTGGCTTGCCCTTAAAAGTTTTTTTCACTTGTGAAATGTGTAGGCATATGGAAGGATGATTGAACAAAGGTTCTATAGCCACTCGAATCTTATCAAACTAGGTCATTGAATTGTGGGACTTTCTAGTACAAGAATCGTCCTGGGCCCACCTTCTTTAAAGCTGTTTTGAATCTAAATTTTGACCAAGCAATCAAAATTAATTTTGTTAAAAACACTTATTGAGAAAAATCCATCAGTTTCTATATTTTTCTCCCCTGTGCCCGGTTCTACTGTTTCAAGATAGCACAATGCTAGAAAGAATTGAATACCGGATGTTGCTTTAATGCATCATTAACAGTACTGATTTCATAAAATATATCATTTAGTATGGTGCGTTATGTCCATTTTTTAGGTTCTGCTTGATGTAAGTGAAAGAGGTATCCATCATACTTTTTCATGGTCTTAAGACATTGCTCTAATCATTTAACTTTGATTGACAGCTGTAAAATTAAAAATAATAGGAAAAATGATGACTTAAATTTACAAAATTTCGAACCCGTAATTTTACAAATGGGCATAACTTTTTTGATAAATATTGTACCTTTACAAAATTTGACATGTACATTTACAGGAATAGAACACACCGATTGTATTAATTATTTTTCGGCAATTTTTATATTTAGAGGTTGTTCTATAAGCGAAGCTCAAAAAGCTCTAATTCGAGTTTGAGCTCGAGCTATTGCATTTGAAATAATTGAATTGTCACAGAATATTAGCCAAAGGCCGGACAATATAGAAAAACAAAAAATCGTGACATTGTGTATAATACTAAGACTTCAATAGAGAGGAAAAGATTGGTGGGTGGGGAAATCGTGGTGTTTTATTCTATCAGACGAAAAAAATCCACGTAGAGCTCAAGATATTGCATTGATAATAATCTAGGTCCCACGAAATGTAAGACAAAGGCTAGACCTTGATAAAAAAAACTAAATCTCATGACATTAAAAAAATGCGCATGACCAAATCACAGGGGAAAAAAAGGTGGTGGGTGGGGTAAATAATTTTTTTTTTTTTTATATATATATATATATATATAACGTTTGGCCATTATACTTATTCAATAAACTGAACTTTATTAATCAGAACATTAAACAGGTCAATGACAAAACATGCACAAACAATTCAGTATAGTTTTGTTTTGATTGGTTTATATTTGTAGCTATTATAGTGAAAGAAAAATAAAAAAAGGCAATTTCACATTCTATATTAACTTTAGATGTATGATCCCGATCAATAAAAAATGCACATATGCAAGATCAGATGGTCCCCAACATTTTGTCAAAATTTTGTTGAAAGCGGCAATTTTGAAAAATTCAATGGCACATTACTCTAGACGTGACATTGCTATTCAGATGAAAATTTCACTGATGCAAGCTTTTATGGTCATCAACATAATGTATAAGTTTTCTTTTTATCAGTCAATATTCGTTGCTGTTACACTGAAAAAAATGCTGAAAATGCAATTTTGTAAAATTTCAAGAGCAAATTATTCTAATTTAAATGCTTGATTCCGATCAAGCTAACAATCGCCCTTACGCAAGCTTCCCATTTCTTATAAGTTTCATCTAAATTGGTAAATATTAATTTTTGTGGCTCGAAAAGGCAATTTTGTCAAATTCAATGGCACATAACTCTAGCTGTGATGTTCCAATTAAGCCAAAGAATCACATGTTTGAAAGATCTTAAAGTTAAGTTTTATATAATTGGCCAATATCTGTGGCTAAAATAAAGCCGTATATGCAATTTTGTCTAAACCAAGGCACATAACTCTGAATGCTTGATTTCAATCAAGCTAAAAATCGCTCTTAAGCAAGATCCCATGGACATCAATATTTCTTCCAAATTTCGTCTCAATTAGTCAATAGTGTTGGCTGTTATAGTAACAACAAGGCCGAAAAGCGAATTTAGTCAAATTCAAGGGTTTATAAGCCAGGATGTTACGTTTCGATCAAGCTAAAAATCACACTGATGCAAGATCTTATAATACCCAAATTTCTGTCCAAAATTTCGCTCAATTCGTCCTAAGAGGCTACAGAAAGTTTAGACCTTTTATTTGATAAATTCAAGGGCACATAACTCCGACTGTTTGGGTCCGATCAAGCTAATAAAATCGCATATATAAAGTCTTAGAGTCAACAACATTTTGTTTAAGTTTTGTCATAATTGATCAATATTTGTGGTAATTATAGAGGAAGCATGGTTGAAAAGGAAATTTTGTCCAATTCCAGGGACCATAACTATGGATGTAAGACTCCGATCAAGCTAAGTATTCCACTTTTGCAAGGTCTTATAGTCACAAATGTTTTGTCCAAGTTTTGTTTCAATTGGTCAATATTTGTGACTGAAAGAGGGAAAATAAAGTCAAAAATGGAAATTTTGTCGCACATTACTCGAGATCTAGACATGAAATTGCAATTGAACAAAAAAATTATCTGTTATCTGTTCTACAGTCACCAACATTTTGTAAAAAAGTTGTGCTATAATTGGTCAACATTTGTTGCTATTATGGCGAAGATGGAGTGAAAAATGGTAGTTTTTGTCAATTTCAAGGGCACATAACTCTAGATGTGAGATTCAGATCAAGCTGAAAGATACATCCATGCAAGGTCTTGTCATGACCAATGCTTTATCAAGGTTTTATTAAGATGTTTCAAAATTTGTAGATGTTATAGTGAACAAAAATACAAAACACTTATTTTTTACATTCAAGGGCAGATAACTCAGGATTTTCTGCTTCAATCAATCAACAAATGTGTAATATGGGGAGATCAGATACGGACAACATATCATAAAAGTTTCCATTGATGTGATAATCAGGTGAACACGAAATTATATGGGAAAACTAAAGAAGAATGCGTTAAATAAAAACGTAACTTTTATGACGTCATATATACTCGGCAAAACTGCTAACGCATCACTCAGATCTTTGTTAATATTTTTTTTAACGAATCTACGGAATACCTTCAAAATTTGAACATGCTGACTACCACCATTTGATAAGATATCTATGAAATATCATAGTAAATGTTACAGTATCTTGTAAAATATTGAACTTTTAATAAGGACACCCTTAATTCTAAGATTCATAAAGTCTGAAATTTGATTAAAATGGAAAATTCACGCATAACTTTCAAACCTTTTGTATCGACTGAAAGAGTTTCTGTTTATACAAGTTACCCTTCAAAAAACAAACCGACGGCTTTAACATTTTTATGGGCGCGTAATGTATTCCCACAGAGGCATTGTTACATCACTAGTGCCGTTGGTGTCATTGATGGCGTCGACGGCGACGTAGGTTACGTAGACAAAAACGTATCGGTCTATATCTTATGAACTGTATAAGATGCAGTCTTGATACTTCACACATACACAGGCCCTAACAAGACCTTTCACCTGACACTATAAAATTTGA
Organism: Fragum sueziense; assembly: GCA_963680895.1. NCBI lineage: Eukaryota > Metazoa > Mollusca > Bivalvia > Cardiida > Cardiidae > Fragum > Fragum sueziense. The sequence continues at coordinate 85,145 of CAVMGG010000933.1, read as the reverse complement.
CCTTGAGACCTTGACCTTGAAAAATTCTCATTTTCTTTCAAAAAGGTACGTCTATGCGAGCTACGTTGTCCCGGAACTGCCCTTGTTATGCTAGATAGAAAATTGATTTGTTCAGACTTTAATTTCACAATAAACCAGCTTTCAAAATCAATTCAAACAAAAATGATTGAAAAAGATCACAAGTTACAGGAGCCGAAAAACTGTTTTGGCCCCCTTTGGTATGACGCGGTCACATAAGAAAGAAAACTTAGAAATAGTCTTATGAATGAGTGCAGAAACTTGTGGGATAAACATTTGCCAAATGATAAATCAAAATCTTTGACAATAAAGAAGTTATGCAATTTTAAAAAGTGATGCGTTAGCTCTTTCGCTGAGTATATAAAGTTCATTTTAAGGCCCACGGCTGTCCATCAAACTTTTTTGGTGATGTCTACTTATCCTTTTTACGAATCCATTTGATTTAAACCTCTTTCATTTACATCAAACAGGATTACACAACGCACCGTACTAATTTTTCTACTGCTTTTACGAGGGGTGTTCATTACTAGTAAATAATGAAAACATATCTGCCAGTCTTTTCATACGCAACATAATTAAGACATACTTATATATTTACAAAGAGCTGCTTTTAAGCTTTCATTGTGAAAATCCAGACTGAACGTTCCGTGTGTTACTATGGAAACGCATGACGTCACATTCTCAATGGGTATGACGTCTGACGTTTTTTCACGTTATTTTCGCTAAAACAGACTTGCATCGTGGTATTTATTTAGAATTTGCGTACAGAAAATGTTTATTCGGCATTATTGTCTGATGGTGTTATGTTTTTACTTCAAAACTACACATAAGGTTCTCGTATGTGGCAATACTGTAATCTTCGGCATTGTGATCAAGGGAATTAGGTAAATACAGTGATATGAACGGAGGTGTTAACACGCTTTTTAACAATTTATTCCTCTGTGATATGGACTATGCTAATTCCAAACATTGATTTGAAACGTGCAGGGAACTTGTGATTGATTATGCTATGCCCCAACGTTAAATTTCTTTTATTTAAAGTGTGATGACGTCACATTATTGACCCCCACACTTTGGATCAGGTGAAAACGTCAGGATTTTCCAGATACAAAGTATTTGATAATGATTTTTTTTCTATTTTTAGAGAGCAAAGTGACTTTTACTGCTTTTTTATGTTTGTACCTGAGTCACAAAATTAACCAGTACAAGGTCAGAATGATTCCATTTGGGTGTCTTTGTTTTTGAGAGGGAAAATTGATGGAAATCGCTGGAATTTCAGAGTTGAAACCTTTGCAACTTTATGACAGTGTTGCCATGGCAACGGTTGTCATGCATGAGTCTTGTTTCTTTGAAAAAAGTTCACATACGTGTTACTTGCATATTAAACATTAAATATATAATTACACTTTCTTAGCATTGAGCTGATAGTGTATTTTCATTATTTAATGAACGCCCCTCGTAGCTGAAACATGTCTAAAATATTGAAGATCTCTCTTGCATATTTTGGAATTTTGGTGTTTGATCCCACTCTGTTCTTTAAATCTATAAACACGCTCTGAAGTTAAGCAAAAATATGAAGGTACAAGTTAATGGCATATCGCATCGATGAAATTTACTTACTTTTTCAGTTCTTATGAAAACAAAAAATATCTTTTGGTTTGACCAAATTTTCGATTTTCAATAAAAAAGAAAATGCCATTTTTGCTACTTCTGCATGCATGTACATGTCAGGCCCGTAGGAAGCAATTTTATATTGGGACGGCTGAAGCCCTTGTTTCTGAATATTTGGGGGGAGCTAAATTTTATTTTCTCTAAAATTTCGCGTAAACTAAGGAAAATCGGCATTTTTGGCCATTTGGGGGGGGGGGGGGCAAAGCCTCCGAGCCTCCTGTTCCTACGGGCCTGAACGTAACAAGTTACTATGCCAATCATCTTTTTTATTTATTGAATAAGTTTCTGGATTGTAGTTATGCATCCAGTCTTTCCAATCTGAGGCTTTTTTGTGTACAGTAACCCATCAGAATTTATATAGGTGGGGAGGCGTAGTAGGCCTAGGCCTATGTGTTCTTCATGAAACAATGTCAACCATTTCCGAAACAAGACTCAACAAGTGAGTTTTTTTCTTTTTTTATACAAAAGACAAATTGTTCTAGATTATTAAATGTTTATTCATTACATTACTTGTAATGTTTTGGTCGCCAAAGTAAACTGTACCAAAGTCCTAGGTTATTTGAGTGGGTGGGGTAACTCTTACTCACTTTTTTAACATTTACACCGTGAAAGTCATTGTGTTAAATGTTATTTTTGCAGGTATATACTAATATGATCTATTTAGAGTCAATATCCAGACAAAAGAAATGATATCATTTAAATTCCACCAACACTGTTGAAATGCCGTGTACACTGTGTAAAAGCAATGATCGTTACAAATCTTGACCCCAGCTGACTTCGAGCTGTACCTGCATATAGAAATGGTGACTTTTTACCATCAAACTTGATTTTAAATGTTGGCTAAGGGTTTATAGTCGTTTTGAACGTGTTTTTGTAATTGAATTCGCAATAATTTTTCACATGCAGCATGATTTCCATTTACACTGCGTTCAAATTTTGCACATTTTTAGCCATTTTTTACATTTTGCCAAATATTAATGAATGTGCAAATGAGAAAAGTATCATTAGCTATATTTTATATGCAAGACAATTTATTGGGCTTTCATTTAAAACCATTTCCGTACATTTAGACATATAATTGACAGAGTTATACGCATTTAAAGGGGGCTTATGTGAATTTTGCACCCAATGACCTTTGACCTTGTTTTGTGACCTTAATACGGCCGACTGGAGGCGACTACCGGTCTAAGCAAATCAGGCAAACCTTATACTTTGCAAATAATACATCAAAACTCCATGTTCAAAAAATGCCTACGAAAATGTTTTCTAGCCACTTTTTCAGAATTGGTAGGTAGACTATAAAGCTGCAGCTACGAAGTTTTTCTTGGAAAGCGACAATTTCTTATTTTTCATGATTTTTCCAAGATTTTTTTCCGCCAAAGTCGTCAGATTTGGGTAAAGTTTGAAAAAAAGGGGTAAGATCTAAAAGTTTTTTGTGGTTTGAATGCAATCCAAAACTAATAATATAAAAACGCATATCAAAGCTAGTTGTCAATGATCTTAATTAATAGTTCAATGAACTAGGATATGGTCATATTACGAAATTATGTGGTTAATATTTAACCTTGATCGAACAATGATGTATATATTTATATAGACAGTCATGGCATTCTCATTCTACAATGAAATATTAACCCTTTCCCAAACGGCAAAAATAAGATCCAATTTGGTAGCTGCTGCAGAAATAGAGAGTATCGGTGTACAGTATAGTATAGAAAATAGTTATAGGCAAAGGGGAAGATGCTGATTTTCAGCATTATCTTTTTTGCATCAATATTTTTCCAATCCTCCTTTACTAGGGACGTCAAAAGCAGATTTTGTTTGGGACCGGATTAAAGGAAATGTAGCAGGGACATGGGGCCCGTATTATCAACGATATTACGACCAAGTTTTTGTGAAAAATGTGTAACAAATCACCTGATTGCACGAGCAATCAGATAGGACCAATCAAGTTTGTTGTTACAAGTAACTACGCAAAAATAAGCGAACGATCGTTAATAATACCCAGAATTACCCAGAATTGATCGGCTGCAACACCAACAAAATCAAACTGAAACCGGAAGTAATTGCTGCAGAACTGTCAAATTTCTTAGAACAACAAAACATTGGGAGGGTTCATTTTAGGTTAGAGGGAACTAATTGCTTTCCCATAGACGACCATTATAACGTTTTGGCATGTAGCTCAGCCCATGAGTATGCAACAATGTAGAGTCATACCTCAAATTCAAGAACAATCCTTCACACACCCAAAACAATCAATTTTAATATGGGTTGAACCCTTTTATCACTGACTTTTTGGCCCCTTTTTGACATGACCCTCAGACAACAGTCATTTGGACTGGCCTTTTCACAATATGCACCTACATCTAAAAATAGCTCTTGGACTGCCAAAATGTACTAAATTCTTGAAAAAAATTACTGCAATTGTTTGACAAAATATCCAATTTTATAAAGAAGAAAAATAATTCTAAATTATTACATTATTGACCAATCAGAGCTCACCTTGATCCTTGTTTATAGTGCGGACGTTCAGTGGACAAAATTTTGACAGATGCCGGGAAAATGTATTGGTTCCCTCAAACCTAAATAAAAGATGATTTGGCATCAAAATACAAAATTTAAGTGTTTTTACAAACAATTATCAATTTTGAACATAATTCTCAAAGATGGGTTAATTTCTTCCCATACAACCTGAAAAAAGTGCATTTCCCTTTACCCTATCATTATAAAGCCAAGCCCAAAATGTGCTACTTTAGAAAATTGTTCTTTCATCAATACATGTACTTTCAATGTTCAAAAGGAAGATTGTAAAATAAAATTTAACAAATTCTTTTCATCATGCATTGTGCAGCAATTACTTCTAAACATATAAGTCACTGTTTCAGGTGAAATTAATTTGATTTTATATTTTTAATTATTTTTTTTAAGAGGTAACCCTTAACCTTAAAAAATAATTCTACATTTTCTTATTATTTTTAAGTGCCAACAGCACTTTTTTTCAAGAATGGCCTTTGTATGCTATTAAATGAATAGTACAACATTGTTTTAATATCCATGTAGAATTTCAATACATTTGGTACAGAAATAATTGAGAAATTGGCATTTCCCTTAACACCAGTGACACAAATTACAAGAGGCCATTTAGTAATGAAATAGTCTCCATTTGTTCATAAATATATTAATCAATGAAAAAAATGTTAAATATTCACATAAATCTACTTATTATAACAGATCTTAATAGAATATCCCAAATACTAGTGAAAAATGTTTAGAAAAGTTGCATTTCAATGATTAAAATTACATAATAGTTAAAAATGATGACTCATCAGAAATTTCTCACTTTCAAAATGACTAAAATTCTGTATTATCTTGTTTTTATCTACAAAATTATATCACAGCATATTTAAAAAAGCATAACTTACAATTTCTTGTATCATTTCCTTAGTTTCACATGTTTCATGTAGGTTAAAATTGATAAATAGACTTTAATAGGACACAGGAAAAGGGGTATGTTATCATTATGGCCTTACAAATGCAATATTTATAGTACAGAATCAGCCAATTTCACACAAAATAGGGTTTCATCAGTCTTTTTGTATTTATTCTAAGCAAACAGGCCACAATCAGACACTTTAAACCATTTTTACACTGTTTTTATCACACAATTCATAGTAAAAAGCATCAGCTAAATGCATTATATACTTTCCTTTGCTTCTAAACTGATTTCAAACTCTCAAAACTCAAAGCCAATGGATGAAGCTATCAAATCTTCCTTACCAAAAGGCAGAACAACCCGGTAGATGATAAAAAACAAAGCTCAGAGTGTGATTCAATGGTCCGGTCGGGTCAAATTATGAACTCACAGATACAACGGGCTGATCTATGTCCTATGAAAATCATGCGGGCTGATGACTACAACCTAATGATACTATACAGTGAATTTCTGAAATAAATAGAAAAATCTGGTTCAAAACCAGCCAATTGCCTGCAAAATTACAAGGAAAATCATAAAAGGGGCCTTTCAAGGCTATTTTACACATTAATGGGTCAAATAAAGTACATTTATGTACATAACACAGTATGAAATTGTTCATGAGGAATTAAAAAATCCCCCCCCCCCTCAAAAGGGCAAATTTTATTGAAAACTTGACCTTGAAATTTGACCTTGACCTTCATGAATGACCTTGACCTTGGTAGCAATAATAACTCATTGACAAGATGTAACTATTACAAAAAATATTAGCCTCATAGCTTACAGGAATGTGTCATATGGACATAAATGACAAAAATTATGTCAATATTTCATAAAAACTGACCTTCAGATTTGACCTTGACCTTGGTGAATGACCTTGACCTTGGTAATAAAAGATAAATATTGTAAAGATATACATCCCCACCAACTTTGAGCTTTTTAACTCAAATAATGTAAGAGTTATTTAGAGAAATGTTCAATATTCTTGTTAATCTGGCTCCAGACACACACACAGATAGACAGACAAGTGAACATTGATGCAATATTGCCTAAATATTCTGAAACGGGTTAAAAAAACATGTAAATTGCTTACCCAGAATTGATCGGCTGCAACACCAACAAAATCAAACTGAAACCGGAAGTAATTGCTGCAGAACTGTCAAATTTCTTAGAACAACAAAACATTGGGAGGGTTCATTTTAGGTTAGAGGGAACTAATTGCTTTCCCATAGACGACCATTATAACGTTTTGGCATGTAGCTCAGCCCATGAGTATGCAACAATGTAGAGTCATACCTCAAATTCAAGAACAATCCTTCACACACCCAAAACAATCAATTTTAATATGGGTTGAACCCTTTTATCACTGACTTTTTGGCCCCTTTTTGACATGACCCTCAGACAACAGTCATTTGGACTGGCCTTTTCACAATATGCACCTACATCTAAAAATAGCTCTTGGACTGCCAAAATGTACTAAATTCTTGAAAAAAATTACTGCAATTGTTTGACAAAATATCCAATTTTATAAAGAAGAAAAATAATTCTAAATTATTACATTATTGACCAATCAGAGCTCACCTTGATCCTTGTTTATAGTGCGGACGTTCAGTGGACAAAATTTTGACAGATGCCGGGAAAATGTATTGGTTCCCTCAAACCTAAATAAAAGATGATTTGGCATCAAAATACAAAATTTAAGTGTTTTTACAAACAATTATCAATTTTGAACATAATTCTCAAAGATGGGTTAATTTCTTCCCATACAACCTGAAAAAAGTGCATTTCCCTTTACCCTATCATTATAAAGCCAAGCCCAAAATGTGCTACTTTAGAAAATTGTTCTTTCATCAATACATGTACTTTCAATGTTCAAAAGGAAGATTGTAAAATAAAATTTAACAAATTCTTTTCATCATGCATTGTGCAGCAATTACTTCTAAACATATAAGTCACTGTTTCAGGTGAAATTAATTTGATTTTATATTTTTAATTATTTTTTTTAAGAGGTAACCCTTAACCTTAAAAAATAATTCTACATTTTCTTATTATTTTTAAGTGCCAACAGCACTTTTTTTCAAGAATGGCCTTTGTATGCTATTAAATGAATAGTACAACATTGTTTTAATATCCATGTAGAATTTCAATACATTTGGTACAGAAATAATTGAGAAATTGGCATTTCCCTTAACACCAGTGACACAAATTACAAGAGGCCATTTAGTAATGAAATAGTCTCCATTTGTTCATAAATATATTAATCAATGAAAAAAATGTTAAATATTCACATAAATCTACTTATTATAACAGATCTTAATAGAATATCCCAAATACTAGTGAAAAATGTTTAGAAAAGTTGCATTTCAATGATTAAAATTACATAATAGTTAAAAATGATGACTCATCAGAAATTTCTCACTTTCAAAATGACTAAAATTCTGTATTATCTTGTTTTTATCTACAAAATTATATCACAGCATATTTAAAAAAGCATAACTTACAATTTCTTGTATCATTTCCTTAGTTTCACATGTTTCATGTAGGTTAAAATTGATAAATAGACTTTAATAGGACACAGGAAAAGGGGTATGTTATCATTATGGCCTTACAAATGCAATATTTATAGTACAGAATCAGCCAATTTCACACAAAATAGGGTTTCATCAGTCTTTTTGTATTTATTCTAAGCAAACAGGCCACAATCAGACACTTTAAACCATTTTTACACTGTTTTTATCACACAATTCATAGTAAAAAGCATCAGCTAAATGCATTATATACTTTCCTTTGCTTCTAAACTGATTTCAAACTCTCAAAACTCAAAGCCAATGGATGAAGCTATCAAATCTTCCTTACCAAAAGGCAGAACAACCCGGTAGATGATAAAAAACAAAGCTCAGAGTGTGATTCAATGGTCCGGTCGGGTCAAATTATGAACTCACAGATACAACGGGCTGATCTATGTCCTATGAAAATCATGCGGGCTGATGACTACAACCTAATGATACTATACAGTGAATTTCTGAAATAAATAGAAAAATCTGGTTCAAAACCAGCCAATTGCCTGCAAAATTACAAGGAAAATCATAAAAGGGGCCTTTCAAGGCTATTTTACACATTAATGGGTCAAATAAAGTACATTTATGTACATAACACAGTATGAAATTGTTCATGAGGAATTAAAAAATCCCCCCCCCCCCTCAAAAGGGCAAATTTTATTGAAAACTTGACCTTGAAATTTGACCTTGACCTTCATGAATGACCTTGACCTTGGTAGCAATAATAACTCATTGACAAGATGTAACTATTACAAAAAATATTAGCCTCATAGCTTACAGGAATGTGTCATATGGACATAAATGACAAAAATTATGTCAATATTTCATAAAAACTGACCTTCAGATTTGACCTTGACCTTGGTGAATGACCTTGACCTTGGTAATAAAAGATAAATATTGTAAAGATATACATCCCCACCAACTTTGAGCTTTTTAACTCAAATAATGTAAGAGTTATTTAGAGAAATGTTCAATATTCTTGTTAATCTGGCTCCAGACACACACACAGATAGACAGACAAGTGAACATTGATGCAATATTGCCTAAATATTCTGAAACGGGTTAAAAAAACATGTAAATTGCTTACCCAGAATTGATCGGCTGCAACACCAACAAAATCAAACTGAAACCGGAAGTAATTGCTGCAGAACTGTCAAATTTCTTAGAACAACAAAACATTGGGAGGGTTCATTTTAGGTTAGAGGGAACTAATTGCTTTCCCATAGACGACCATTATAACGTTTTGGCATGTAGCTCAGCCCATGAGTATGCAACAATGTAGAGTCATACCTCAAATTCAAGAACAATCCTTCACACACCCAAAACAATCAATTTTAATATGGGTTGAACCCTTTTATCACTGACTTTTTGGCCCCTTTTTGACATGACCCTCAGACAACAGTCATTTGGACTGGCCTTTTCACAATATGCACCTACATCTAAAAATAGCTCTTGGACTGCCAAAATGTACTAAATTCTTGAAAAAAATTACTGCAATTGTTTGACAAAATATCCAATTTTATAAAGAAGAAAAATAATTCTAAATTATTACATTATTGACCAATCAGAGCTCACCTTGATCCTTGTTTATAGTGCGGACGTTCAGTGGACAAAATTTTGACAGATGCCGGGAAAATGTATTGGTTCCCTCAAACCTAAATAAAAGATGATTTGGCATCAAAATACAAAATTTAAGTGTTTTTACAAACAATTATCAATTTTGAACATAATTCTCAAAGATGGGTTAATTTCTTCCCATACAACCTGAAAAAAGTGCATTTCCCTTTACCCTATCATTATAAAGCCAAGCCCAAAATGTGCTACTTTAGAAAATTGTTCTTTCATCAATACATGTACTTTCAATGTTCAAAAGGAAGATTGTAAAATAAAATTTAACAAATTCTTTTCATCATGCATTGTGCAGCAATTACTTCTAAACATATAAGTCACTGTTTCAGGTGAAATTAATTTGATTTTATATTTTTAATTATTTTTTTTAAGAGGTAACCCTTAACCTTAAAAAATAATTCTACATTTTCTTATTATTTTTAAGTGCCAACAGCACTTTTTTTCAAGAATGGCCTTTGTATGCTATTAAATGAATAGTACAACATTGTTTTAATATCCATGTAGAATTTCAATACATTTGGTACAGAAATAATTGAGAAATTGGCATTTCCCTTAACACCAGTGACACAAATTACAAGAGGCCATTTAGTAATGAAATAGTCTCCATTTGTTCATAAATATATTAATCAATGAAAAAAATGTTAAATATTCACATAAATCTACTTATTATAACAGATCTTAATAGAATATCCCAAATACTAGTGAAAAATGTTTAGAAAAGTTGCATTTCAATGATTAAAATTACATAATAGTTAAAAATGATGACTCATCAGAAATTTCTCACTTTCAAAATGACTAAAATTCTGTATTATCTTGTTTTTATCTACAAAATTATATCACAGCATATTTAAAAAAGCATAACTTACAATTTCTTGTATCATTTCCTTAGTTTCACATGTTTCATGTAGGTTAAAATTGATAAATAGACTTTAATAGGACACAGGAAAAGGGGTATGTTATCATTATGGCCTTACAAATGCAATATTTATAGTACAGAATCAGCCAATTTCACACAAAATAGGGTTTCATCAGTCTTTTTGTATTTATTCTAAGCAAACAGGCCACAATCAGACACTTTAAACCATTTTTACACTGTTTTTATCACACAATTCATAGTAAAAAGCATCAGCTAAATGCATTATATACTTTCCTTTGCTTCTAAACTGATTTCAAACTCTCAAAACTCAAAGCCAATGGATGAAGCTATCAAATCTTCCTTACCAAAAGGCAGAACAACCCGGTAGATGATAAAAAACAAAGCTCAGAGTGTGATTCAATGGTCCGGTCGGGTCAAATTATGAACTCACAGATACAACGGGCTGATCTATGTCCTATGAAAATCATGCGGGCTGATGACTACAACCTAATGATACTATACAGTGAATTTCTGAAATAAATAGAAAAATCTGGTTCAAAACCAGCCAATTGCCTGCAAAATTACAAGGAAAATCATAAAAGGGGCCTTTCAAGGCTATTTTACACATTAATGGGTCAAATAAAGTACATTTATGTACATAACACAGTATGAAATTGTTCATGAGGAATTAAAAAATCCCCCCCCCTCAAAAGGGCAAATTTTATTGAAAACTTGACCTTGAAATTAGACCTTGACCTTCATGAATGACCTTGACCTTGGTAGCAATAATAACTCATTGACAAGATGTAACTATTACAAAAAATATTAGCCTCATAGCTTACAGGAATGTGTCATATGGACATAAATGACAAAAATTATGTCAATATTTCATAAAAACTGACCTTCAGATTTGACCTTGACCTTGGTGAATGACCTTGACCTTGGTAATAAAAGATAAATATTGTAAAGATATACATCCCCACCAACTTTGAGCTTTTTAACTCAAATAATGTAAGAGTTATTTAGAGAAATGTTCAATATTCTTGTTAATCTGGCTCCAGACACACACACAGATAGACAGACAAGTGAACATTGATGCAATATTGCCTAAATATTCTGAAACGGGTTAAAAAAACATGTAAATTGCTTACCCAGAATTGATCGGCTGCAACACCAACAAAATCAAACTGAAACCGGAAGTAATTGCTGCAGAACTGTCAAATTTCTTAGAACAACAAAACATTGGGAGGGTTCATTTTAGGTTAGAGGGAACTAATTGCTTTCCCATAGACGACCATTATAACGTTTTGGCATGTAGCTCAGCCCATGAGTATGCAACAATGTAGAGTCATACCTCAAATTCAAGAACAATCCTTCACACACCCAAAACAATCAATTTTAATATGGGTTGAACCCTTTTATCACTGACTTTTTGGCCCCTTTTTGACATGACCCTCAGACAACAGTCATTTGGACTGGCCTTTTCACAATATGCACCTACATCTAAAAATAGCTCTTGGACTGCCAAAATGTACTAAATTCTTGAAAAAAATTACTGCAATTGTTTGACAAAATATCCAATTTTATAAAGAAGAAAAATAATTCTAAATTATTACATTATTGACCAATCAGAGCTCACCTTGATCCTTGTTTATAGTGCGGACGTTCAGTGGACAAAATTTTGACAGATGCCGGGAAAATGTATTGGTTCCCTCAAACCTAAATAAAAGATGATTTGGCATCAAAATACAAAATTTAAGTGTTTTTACAAACAATTATCAATTTTGAACATAATTCTCAAAGATGGGTTAATTTCTTCCCATACAACCTGAAAAAAGTGCATTTCCCTTTACCCTATCATTATAAAGCCAAGCCCAAAATGTGCTACTTTAGAAAATTGTTCTTTCATCAATACATGTACTTTCAATGTTCAAAAGGAAGATTGTAAAATAAAATTTAACAAATTCTTTTCATCATGCATTGTGCAGCAATTACTTCTAAACATATAAGTCACTGTTTCAGGTGAAATTAATTTGATTTTATATTTTTAATTATTTTTTTTAAGAGGTAACCCTTAACCTTAAAAAATAATTCTACATTTTCTTATTATTTTTAAGTGCCAACAGCACTTTTTTTCAAGAATGGCCTTTGTATGCTATTAAATGAATAGTACAACATTGTTTTAATATCCATGTAGAATTTCAATACATTTGGTACAGAAATAATTGAGAAATTGGCATTTCCCTTAACACCAGTGACACAAATTACAAGAGGCCATTTAGTAATGAAATAGTCTCCATTTGTTCATAAATATATTAATCAATGAAAAAAATGTTAAATATTCACATAAATCTACTTATTATAACAGATCTTAATAGAATATCCCAAATACTAGTGAAAAATGTTTAGAAAAGTTGCATTTCAATGATTAAAATTACATAATAGTTAAAAATGATGACTCATCAGAAATTTCTCACTTTCAAAATGACTAAAATTCTGTATTATCTTGTTTTTATCTACAAAATTATATCACAGCATATTTAAAAAAGCATAACTTACAATTTCTTGTATCATTTCCTTAGTTTCACATGTTTCATGTAGGTTAAAATTGATAAATAGACTTTAATAGGACACAGGAAAAGGGGTATGTTATCATTATGGCCTTACAAATGCAATATTTATAGTACAGAATCAGCCAATTTCACACAAAATAGGGTTTCATCAGTCTTTTTGTATTTATTCTAAGCAAACAGGCCACAATCAGACACTTTAAACCATTTTTACACTGTTTTTATCACACAATTCATAGTAAAAAGCATCAGCTAAATGCATTATATACTTTCCTTTGCTTCTAAACTGATTTCAAACTCTCAAAACTCAAAGCCAATGGATGAAGCTATCAAATCTTCCTTACCAAAAGGCAGAACAACCCGGTAGATGATAAAAAACAAAGCTCAGAGTGTGATTCAATGGTCCGGTCGGGTCAAATTATGAACTCACAGATACAACGGGCTGATCTATGTCCTATGAAAATCATGCGGGCTGATGACTACAACCTAATGATACTATACAGTGAATTTCTGAAATAAATAGAAAAATCTGGTTCAAAACCAGCCAATTGCCTGCAAAATTACAAGGAAAATCATAAAAGGGGCCTTTCAAGGCTATTTTACACATTAATGGGTCAAATAAAGTACATTTATGTACATAACACAGTATGAAATTGTTCATGAGGAATTAAAAAATCCCCCCCCCCCTCAAAAGGGCAAATTTTATTGAAAACTTGACCTTGAAATTTGACCTTGACCTTCATGAATGACCTTGACCTTGGTAGCAATAATAACTCATTGACAAGATGTAACTATTACAAAAAATATTAGCCTCATAGCTTACAGGAATGTGTCATATGGACATAAATGACAAAAATTATGTCAATATTTCATAAAAACTGACCTTCAGATTTGACCTTGACCTTGGTGAATGACCTTGACCTTGGTAATAAAAGATAAATATTGTAAAGATATACATCCCCACCAACTTTGAGCTTTTTAACTCAAATAATGTAAGAGTTATTTAGAGAAATGTTCAATATTCTTGTTAATCTGGCTCCAGACACACACACAGATAGACAGACAAGTGAACATTGATGCAATATTGCCTAAATATTCTGAAACGGGTTAAAAAAACATGTAAATTGCTTACCCAGAATTGATCGGCTGCAACACCAACAAAATCAAACTGAAACCGGAAGTAATTGCTGCAGAACTGTCAAATTTCTTAGAACAACAAAACATTGGGAGGGTTCATTTTAGGTTAGAGGGAACTAATTGCTTTCCCATAGACGACCATTATAACGTTTTGGCATGTAGCTCAGCCCATGAGTATGCAACAATGTAGAGTCATACCTCAAATTCAAGAACAATCCTTCACACACCCAAAACAATCAATTTTAATATGGGTTGAACCCTTTTATCACTGACTTTTTGGCCCCTTTTTGACATGACCCTCAGACAACAGTCATTTGGACTGGCCTTTTCACAATATGCACCTACATCTAAAAATAGCTCTTGGACTGCCAAAATGTACTAAATTCTTGAAAAAAATTACTGCAATTGTTTGACAAAATATCCAATTTTATAAAGAAGAAAAATAATTCTAAATTATTACATTATTGACCAATCAGAGCTCACCTTGATCCTTGTTTATAGTGCGGACGTTCAGTGGACAAAATTTTGACAGATGCCGGGAAAATGTATTGGTTCCCTCAAACCTAAATAAAAGATGATTTGGCATCAAAATACAAAATTTAAGTGTTTTTACAAACAATTATCAATTTTGAACATAATTCTCAAAGATGGGTTAATTTCTTCCCATACAACCTGAAAAAAGTGCATTTCCCTTTACCCTATCATTATAAAGCCAAGCCCAAAATGTGCTACTTTAGAAAATTGTTCTTTCATCAATACATGTACTTTCAATGTTCAAAAGGAAGATTGTAAAATAAAATTTAACAAATTCTTTTCATCATGCATTGTGCAGCAATTACTTCTAAACATATAAGTCACTGTTTCAGGTGAAATTAATTTGATTTTATATTTTTAATTATTTTTTTTAAGAGGTAACCCTTAACCTTAAAAAATAATTCTACATTTTCTTATTATTTTTAAGTGCCAACAGCACTTTTTTTCAAGAATGGCCTTTGTATGCTATTAAATGAATAGTACAACATTGTTTTAATATCCATGTAGAATTTCAATACATTTGGTACAGAAATAATTGAGAAATTGGCATTTCCCTTAACACCAGTGACACAAATTACAAGAGGCCATTTAGTAATGAAATAGTCTCCATTTGTTCATAAATATATTAATCAATGAAAAAAATGTTAAATATTCACATAAATCTACTTATTATAACAGATCTTAATAGAATATCCCAAATACTAGTGAAAAATGTTTAGAAAAGTTGCATTTCAATGATTAAAATTACATAATAGTTAAAAATGATGACTCATCAGAAATTTCTCACTTTCAAAATGACTAAAATTCTGTATTATCTTGTTTTTATCTACAAAATTATATCACAGCATATTTAAAAAAGCATAACTTACAATTTCTTGTATCATTTCCTTAGTTTCACATGTTTCATGTAGGTTAAAATTGATAAATAGACTTTAATAGGACACAGGAAAAGGGGTATGTTATCATTATGGCCTTACAAATGCAATATTTATAGTACAGAATCAGCCAATTTCACACAAAATAGGGTTTCATCAGTCTTTTTGTATTTATTCTAAGCAAACAGGCCACAATCAGACACTTTAAACCATTTTTACACTGTTTTTATCACACAATTCATAGTAAAAAGCATCAGCTAAATGCATTATATACTTTCCTTTGCTTCTAAACTGATTTCAAACTCTCAAAACTCAAAGCCAATGGATGAAGCTATCAAATCTTCCTTACCAAAAGGCAGAACAACCCGGTAGATGATAAAAAACAAAGCTCAGAGTGTGATTCAATGGTCCGGTCGGGTCAAATTATGAACTCACAGATACAACGGGCTGATCTATGTCCTATGAAAATCATGCGGGCTGATGACTACAACCTAATGATACTATACAGTGAATTTCTGAAATAAATAGAAAAATCTGGTTCAAAACCAGCCAATTGCCTGCAAAATTACAAGGAAAATCATAAAAGGGGCCTTTCAAGGCTATTTTACACATTAATGGGTCAAATAAAGTACATTTATGTACATAACACAGTATGAAATTGTTCATGAGGAATTAAAAAATCCCCCCCCCCCTCAAAAGGGCAAATTTTATTGAAAACTTGACCTTGAAATTTGACCTTGACCTTCATGAATGACCTTGACCTTGGTAGCAATAATAACTCATTGACAAGATGTAACTATTACAAAAAATATTAGCCTCATAGCTTACAGGAATGTGTCATATGGACATAAATGACAAAAATTATGTCAATATTTCATAAAAACTGACCTTCAGATTTGACCTTGACCTTGGTGAATGACCTTGACCTTGGTAATAAAAGATAAATATTGTAAAGATATACATCCCCACCAACTTTGAGCTTTTTAACTCAAATAATGTAAGAGTTATTTAGAGAAATGTTCAATATTCTTGTTAATCTGGCTCCAGACACACACACAGATAGACAGACAAGTGAACATTGATGCAATATTGCCTAAATATTCTGAAACGGGTTAAAAAAACATGTAAATTGCTTACCCAGAATTGATCGGCTGCAACACCAACAAAATCAAACTGAAACCGGAAGTAATTGCTGCAGAACTGTCAAATTTCTTAGAACAACAAAACATTGGGAGGGTTCATTTTAGGTTAGAGGGAACTAATTGCTTTCCCATAGACGACCATTATAACGTTTTGGCATGTAGCTCAGCCCATGAGTATGCAACAATGTAGAGTCATACCTCAAATTCAAGAACAATCCTTCACACACCCAAAACAATCAATTTTAATATGGGTTGAACCCTTTTATCACTGACTTTTTGGCCCCTTTTTGACATGACCCTCAGACAACAGTCATTTGGACTGGCCTTTTCACAATATGCACCTACATCTAAAAATAGCTCTTGGACTGCCAAAATGTACTAAATTCTTGAAAAAAATTACTGCAATTGTTTGACAAAATATCCAATTTTATAAAGAAGAAAAATAATTCTAAATTATTACATTATTGACCAATCAGAGCTCACCTTGATCCTTGTTTATAGTGCGGACGTTCAGTGGACAAAATTTTGACAGATGCCGGGAAAATGTATTGGTTCCCTCAAACCAATACGGGCCCCTGGAGAGAGCAACAATAACAACAACAAACGGTTCCTATACCATTGGAGACTATCCTCGATCCACATCAGTTTATCCATGGTGTATAATCACGTGACTCAGAATTTCCGATAATCTACAATATCTTTATTAATACTTGACCAATTTGAAATCGGTTTGAAGCAGAGAACGTGGAAAAATGCCAGGAATAATCTAACCGAGTTGGATTTTTGAAAAATCAACTTATAAAAAAGTTATTGAAGATAAACCAAAATTTTGGTTTATCGTATCAGTTGATTTTCCAAAAATCAACCACGTCCATCTAACGCGTGACGTCTGTCCACATTCTCTGCTTTAAACCGAATTCAAATTGGTCAAGTATTTACAAAATTATTGAAGATTTTCTGAAAATATTGTATCACACGTGATTATCCACCGTGCTATCGCTTTAGTATATTTTGATCAGGATCCATTCCGCATTCTCAAAACTGGTTCAGGCCACGAAGAAGCTATAAAAGTGCAACACGGAACATGATTAGACTGTGAGTATGCACAGTCCGATCTGGATGCATGTTGGTCTCAATTGCACGAAGGACCTTTTTCCCATGTCTGTGCTCAATTGTGATATCTATTTTTAACCAGTTTTAGATTATATTCTTCTTTTTTTTAATATAGAGCGCAAGTCTAAATGGTATACAACAAAGGAGAGGCATCACACCCATTTTAGCTTCAATGCTTTCCAAAATCACACCTGAGTTTGATGTCTACAATGAATAAGGTTTAGTATAGCATTGAGAGTAAATAATGAAATGCTGATGACATTTTCTATGGTTCTTTGTCAACCCATTCCAACACATTGGCGGTTTCTTCGGTTTTTGGAGCACATCAAAAGATAAAGGTTTAAGAAAACGCTGTGAAAAAAAACATTGCAGGTTTGTCACATGCAATTTCCAGTAGAGAGGGAAAATTGATATGGTGGTTGTGTTCAAGGATGCGTAGCTGAAGATTTTGGTGCCACTTGATACCACTTTCTTGGTAGTAAATTAACGGCCAAGGGACAGGGAATGATATGTGAGGCAAATCAAGTGAAACGCCCATCCGAGACTTCTGAGAGAAGCTTTAAAGTGACATTTCACAATTATTTTCACATATTTTTTACTTTTATTCTATAAGAAAGAGCATTTTTTCTTATGAAAATTCTGAAAATTTCAAGTCAAAATATTGAACCGTTTACGATAAATATGTATTTTCGTGCTACAGTTAAACAAATTGTTGTGGACAACAGTTCAGATTTATATAGAATTTGTCATTTCTGTCTCAACTTTAAAGGCGTATTTTTCGCTTATAAATAACAGCTTCAAAAAACTGATAGCATTTCTTCTCATTAGAATAAACAATCTTTGCATCAAGACACACGTACTTTTGAAAAAAAAAATGAAATAAATGTGAAATGTCACTTTAAATGAACAATAAAGAACGGTAGGAAATGTAATATTCATTTCAAACATAACGGTAATAAAACAACAACCCATTTATCCAGCCCTGCGTTCAATAAGACAAAACGATAGCTAACGTTGGCCGTTTCATTCGGAATACTCGGTCAATTCTGTGGAATTTTTGTCGAAGAAGTTGCGAATGTTGCTAACGTTAGCTAACAATTTTTCTACTGAACGCAGCCCAGGTGTTTTTGTTGTAAGAAAGAAATGTGATAAAGCAGCAATGTTTTTGTTTTTAATCCATTACCAATTCGTAAAATTTTAGACCAGTCTAGCAGTCTAGAATAAGATTTTGCAGATGACAATTCAAGTGAATGAAATTCAACATTTTGTAGCCTCTCTGTATAGAAAACATTGTGCGAAATTAAGAAATTGCTTGTCACGCGCAATTTCTTCATTTACCACAATGTATTTCAAAGCGATTGTCTTGTGGGGAGTCGCAGTAAGGTAATAGTTTTAAAGCTTTTACAAAAACCTAGCTTTGCGTGTGGTTGCACAAAATTGATCTATTCAAATTGATACTTTAAGAAAATGGTCACCATCCTCAAGGCTTTATGTGACTTAAGTTACAAGATAAATAGTTTAATTCAAATTCTTATCTCTAAAGTGTTTAATATATTTTGAACTTCAATCGAACTTGAATGTGTACTTAATGGCTTGAATTTAGAATTTATTCAAATTCTATTGAAACAATTTTATGATCGCGGTTAGAGAGTTTTATTTTAATATTGCGTAATCAACAACTTGAAAAAATATATTGTGCACTCATTATGTAGTTCAAATATCTATTTTTTGAAGATGATTCTTTTACCTAAACGATTTCGAATATAAATGTCTCATCGTAATATAAATTTATGAGCCGGGATTCGGAAAAAAAGGGCCCATAACATCTCACATGCCCATTTGTACCAAAATCTGGATTCAGAATATAGTATTTGAGAATCATTTTACTCCATTGGCTGGTTATATAGTCGCCAATAACTATCATCTCTCAGGCACATTTATACCAAAATCTGGATTCAGAATATAGCATTTGAGAATAATTTTACTTCATTGGCTAGTTTTAAAAATGGTCGCCAGTGAAAACATCTTCAGGCATATTTATACCAAAATCTGGATTCAGAGTATAGCATTTGAGAATTATTTTACTCCACTGGCTAGTTAAATGGTCGCCAGTAAATAACATCTTCATGCATTTTTGTACCAAAATCTGGATTCAGAGTATAATATTTGAGAATGATTTTTACTCCATTGGCTAGTTATATAGTCGCCAGTAAATAACATCTTCAGGCACATTTGTACCAAAATCTGTATTCAGAATATGGTATTTGAGAATAATTCAACTCCATTGGCTAGTTATATGGTCGCCAGTAAATAACACCTTCAGGCATTTTTGTACCAAAATCTGGATTCAGAGTATAGTATTTGAGAATAATTCAACTCCATTGGCTAGTTATATGGTCGCCAGTAAATAACATCTTCAGGCATTTTTGTACCAAAATCTGGATTCAGAGTATAATATTTGAGAATGATTTTTACTCCATTGGCTAGTTATATAGTCGCCAGTAAATAACATCTTCAGGCATATTTATACCAAAATCTGGATTCAGAGTATAGCATTTGAGAATTATTTTACTCCACTGGCTAGTTATATGGTCGCAAGTAAAAAACATCTTCGGGCACATTTGTACCAAAATCTGGATTCAGAATATAGTATTTGAGAATTTTTTTTACTCCTTTGGCTAGTTATATAGTCGCCAGTAAATAACATCTTAAAACACATTTATACCACAATCTGGATTCAGAGTATAGCATTTTGGGAATAATTTTACTCCATTGGCTAGTTACATAGTCGCAAGTAAATAACATCTCCAAACACATTTGTACCAAAGTCTGGATTCAGAGTATAGTATTTGAGAATTATTTTACTCAATTGGCTAGTTATATAGTCGCCAATAACTATCATCTCCCAGGCGCATTTACACCAAAATCTGAATTAAGAGTATAGTATTTGAGAAAAATCTTACTTCATTGGCCAGTTTATTGACGACAATAACTATAAACTCCCAGGCACATTTATACCAAAATCTGGATTCAGAGTATAGCTTTTGAGAATAATTTTACTCCATTGGCTAGTTAAATGGTCGCCAGTAACTATCATCTCTCAGGCACATTTATACCAAATCAGAGGATGATATTTGAGAAGAGTTTTACTCCATTGGCTAGTTATACAGTCGCCAATGACTATCATCTCTCAGGCATTTTTGTACCAAAATCTGGATTCAGAGTATAATATTTGAGAATGATTTTTACTCCATTGGCTAGTTATATAGTCGCCAGTAAATAACATCTTCAGGCATATTTATACCAAAATCTGGATTCAGAGTATAGCATTTGAGAATTATTTTACTCCACTGGCTAGTTATATGGTCGCAAGTAAATAACATCTTCGGGCACATTTGTACCAAAATCTGGATTCAGAGTATAGTATTTGAGAATAACATTACTCTATTGGCTAGTGATATAGTCGCCAATAACTATCATTTCCCAGTCACATTTATACCAAATCAGGATTCAGAGTATAGTATTTGAGAAGTAGTGTACTCAATTGGTCAGTTATATTCATGACAAAAAATCATATTCCAGGCACATTTATATCAACGTCTAGATTCATAGTATTGTATTTGAGAGTAATTTTACTCGCTTGGGTAGGTATATAGTCGCCAATAACTATCATCTCCCAGGCATATTTATACCAAAATCTGCATTCAGAGGAGAATTTGAGAATAATTTCACTCCATTGGCTTGTTATATAGTCGCCAATAACTATCATCTCCCAGGCACATTTATACCAAAACATGGATTCAGAGTATAGTATTTGAGAATAATTTTACTCCATTGGCTTGTTCTATAGTCGACAATAACTATCATCTCACAGGCACATTTATACCAACATCTAGATTCAGAATATAGTATTTGAGAATAATTTTACTCCTTTGGCTAGTTATATAGTCGTCAGTAAATAACATCTTAAAACACATTTATACCACAATCTGGATTCAGAGTATAGTATTTGAGAATATTTTAACTCCATTGGCTAGTAATATAGTCGCCAATAACTATCATCTCCCAGACACATTTAAACCAAAATCTGGATTCAGAAGATGGTATTTGAGAAGAATTTTACTCCAGTAGCTATTGATATAATCGCCAGTAAATAAAATCTTCAGGCACATCGATACCAAAATCTGGATTCAGAGTATAGTATTTGAGAATAATTTTACTCCATTGGTTAGTTATATAGTCACCAATAACTATCATCTCCAAGACACATTTATACCAAAATCTGGATTCAGAGTATAGTATTTGAGAATAAGTTTACTCCATTGGCTAGTTATATACTCACCAATAACTGTCATCTCCAAGTCACATTTATACCAAAATCTGGATTCTGAGTATAGTACAGGGTGTCCCAAAATATGTGTCCCCATTTTAAACATCTATAAAATTGACAAATGTTGTCCCCTAGTAAAATAAGTTACATATGTATGAAGGGGACATGATAAAGTTTTGTTTGATATATAGAACATCCACATTTACTTCTTTGATACATTCAACAACACGCTTTTTGAAATTTATCGTTTTTTAACCTATTTGTCAAATGACGTCACCGACGTCATCTTTAAACAAAATACGTTTAGACTCTTTCTCCCATTCTGTACTGATTAAATAATTTGTGCTTTTTCGTATATTTTGACTGTAAGGGATAAAGTGAAGGTCTTACTATTTTCAAGACGGTAAGTTTAGGATAAATGACAAAATTCTATTTTAAAATGAAAAGAAAAGTTATTGCTAGCCATTCCTCTAGTTCTTTCTAATTCATTATTTACAGGTAATGCCTTCCACTGATATTGTATTTTTTTAAAAAGGAAAAAAACTTTATATTACACCCTTTTACGACACCCATTGCAATGGTCTCTTGTGCATGAGTAGGAATGATACTTTCAATAATTTTTCACAAAATGTTAATGTACTACTTAAATGTTTGTCTCTGCAAAACGCCCCCTTTCAAAAGGTCCATTGCTATCATCAGAATTTTAAGTGAAACAACAACTTTCCTCTTTTAAAATTCTAGTTATACCCCCGATAGGGAGGCATCATAAATTTGACTTGTCCGTCCGTCTGTCCGTCCGTCTGTCTGTCTGTCCGTCCGTCATTCCGTCCAAAAACTTTAACATTGGCCATAACTTCCTTATTACTTAACATATTCGCTTCATACTTTACCACAACATTCCTTGGTACATTACCTTTCTGTAGGCACATACTTTGGTGACCTTGACCCCTGGATGACCTTGACCTTATGACGATCAAAGCGGTGTCGGGGGCATTGTCATCTTACAGTGACAGCTCTTGTTTTTGTGATTAATTTTACCGATGATAAGACTTTCTCTGCATATATTTAAGGCATAATAGTTGTAGAAGACAGAATAAAAACGATCAATTTGGTCATCTTAGCACGGAAAAAGAAACTTTGTCAAATTTAGAATATGACGTCGTTGACGTCACTCGGCGAAAAAGTTGAAAATTGACAAATTTCATAAAACGTAATTTGGAATATATTTTCTAAATAAATATAGGTGTTCTTTATATAAAACAAAACTTTATCATGTCCCCTTCAAACCTATGTAACTTATTTTACTCGGTTACAACATTTGTCGATTTTATAGATGTTTAAAATGGGGACACATATTTTGGGACACCCTGTATTTAAGAATAATTTTACCCCATTGGCTAGTTATATAGTCGCCAAAAACTATCATCACCCAGGCACATTTATACCAAAATCTGGATTCAGAGTATAGTATTTGAGAAAACATTTTCTCAATTGGCTAGTTATATTGACGACAATAACTTTCATCTCCGAGGCACATACATATATAATACATAATCTGGATTCAGAGTATAGTATTTGAGAAGAATTTACTCCATTGGCTAGTTATATAGTCGCCAATAACTATCATCTCCCAGGCCCATTTATACGAAAATCTGGATTCAGAATACAATATTTGAGAATAGGTTTACTCAATGGGAGAGATAAACGGGTTCATCCGCTAGGAGCGCTGCAGTTACACAGGTCATAACAGAACCAGCTGACTCTCAATACACACATGTTTTACAATGGATTCTAATAGGAAATCTGTTTATAATGGATGGGGTGCTCCCAAATTCCATGCTATGATTGCATAATACAGGTACATAAAGAAAGAGGGTGAAAGGGAAATCATTGTATAGTAAAATAACAAAAGTATTAATATAAAATTCTTTACTGGCCAATTACCAGAAAACCAGTAAAAAGAGTTTTTATCTTCATTCATCCCTTGCTATGATGTATTGATAGGCAAACTGACTAAGGAAAGAAAATCAAATTTTGTTATCATTGTTGTCTTTTCTGATCTTGTCTGCACTCCAATGTTCCCTTACCTGGGTATTCATGAAGCCTTTCTAATGATGGAATGTCTGTCAAATTTGTCTACATGCAGTTAAATTGAAATCAGGCGTTAAAAATTAAATTTAAATCAAATATCATTGTTTCTGGGTTTTTTTTCTAATTTCAAAAGCGAAATATTCCTATTTTGTATTATCTAAATGTCATGTGTGAATTAATTTTCTGTCTAATGCAATGCAAGTATCTATTGGAAATATTTTGAAAAAATAAGTTATTTTTGTCATTAAAAAGCTTAAGTAGGGTGGGGAGAGGTAAGATAATGTGTTGCAGATGACAATTTAAAGCAACTGAAATACCAGATTTGAAGGAATTACATTGTAGAGAACATTGTGGGAAAGGAAGAAATTGCTTTCTACAAGCGTTTTTTTCCCATTTGGCACAAAGCCTTTTTTGTAGGGCATAAAAATCACTATGTGGGAATTATAATGAAAATAAACAAAACAAAAAGAAATATTCTGCCCACTGAAAGTCTGATTTCTTTTCATTTTAGATAGATGGGCATAACATTTTTACATATATAAACCCTTATCTTGGTTGCCTATCTTGATTTTTCGAAACATACAAATTTATAAAAGCCATGCCTGGTATTGAACTGTTGATGACAGACAATATTTATCATGAGGCAATGAATCTTATACTTCATTCTTCTCGCACTGCGTTTTCTTTAATTGCATCATTCCGTTTTTCTTTCAAAACAAGGCTGCATAATTGATGTTGCTGGGTTAAGAGTCAATATTAAATTGAATATTGTTAACCCATTACCATAATTGATATGGCCACTTTTTGATGCCCCACAAGATAAAGAAGGCTTTGGAAAACATTGTGGAAAATGAATAAATTGCTTGTGGTAACTTCATTTTCCACACATTTCTAACAGAAAAAATGCAAAATTTCATCACTTGCACTTTACATTGTCATCCGCAACACCTTTAATTTTGGACCAATCTGAAATTTTGCTGTCTGGTAATGGGTTAAACCATGAAATTTGGATACCTAATGATCTTGAGTAAATTAATGATCATATGAATAGTTTATAAGCATTACACTGATAGGCCTCTTGCTTGAGTATTAGTAAAATCAACCACAGGTATAACCGATAGTACACAAGCGCCCCCTAGCAGAGTACTGTATCTGTTATCTCTCCCATTGGCTGAATCTATTGTCGCAAAGAACTATCATCTCAAAGGCATATTCATACCAAAGTCTGGATTTAGAGTATAGTATTTGAGAATAATGTTACCCCATTGGCTAGTTATACAGTGGCCAATAGCTATCATCTCTCATGCACATTTGTACCAAAATCTGGATTCAGAGCATAGTATTTTAGAATGATTTTACTCCATTTAGTCCTTGGGCCAGATATGGTTGGAGTTACCACTAAAATGGACAAAGGGACACCTATATATCTTGAAAGACCTATCCAAAGGAAGAACAAAAATGCGATGATATCCACTCTGCAGAGTAGCTATACCTCAGAATGTGCATTTGAAATTTGATAGGGTTTGGATAGTTGAAATTCAGTGCAAGGTTTTGAAATGTTTAAAATAATGTGGCTTTACTGCTTTCTATACTAAGCATACATTGCATATATAAACCAGATACATAGAAATACAATTCATGTTGAATAATTTGTCCTACACAGCATGTATATGGAAACAATCTCAACAGGTATATCCATAAAGGGAGGTAATAACCCGAGCAAATTACATGCTTTTAAATGTGGAGTATGGCATTATTATGTCATAAGCCAAAAATGAAAAACCTCTGTATTTTCTTTAACCTGTTAATGAATTCTGACTGTTGTTCCATTTCAAAGTGCCGGATAAGCAAAATTTAACAACCTTCTTGTTTCCATGGCAACTGTCTTCTTATAGAAGTTTCAGCATTAGCTTCAACTAATCGCAAAAAAAATTAAAACCATTATAGTAATAAAACATACATTTTAGTTTTGAAATGTTATTTCGTTAAGACATCTCTTACACAAAACTCATTAGTATGCTTATGAATATTAATAAAAACTTTAATAACAAGATCGTGAAACGCAAATGCCCAAGGAATGGCAATGTTAAGTTTTTATGCTAAGTTTTCGAGTTAAGGATTGATAAGGGTTAATGAATCACCTTGAGGAAGGTCATATTGATATTGCACGAACAGATAAATATCATTGTTCAAAAGAAGGTTACATACAAAATTATAGCTTTGCATGTCAAATATTTTTGGAGAAAAGGCAAGTGTTAAGTTTTCATACAGACAGATGGACGGACAGACAGACAGACAAGAGTAAAACAATATGCCACTGTGTGTTTAAATTGCTGAAATGAGACATTTCTAGTTACAATGTAAATATGATGTGTGTTTTATACCGTAATTCAAAAGGTAAAATAACACAAATAAATTACCGGTAATTATTACTTCATTGGCAAATTATGGACAATTATAGGTAAACTGCATGTAGATCTAAAAGGAGACAAGAAAGAGACGGGGACTCAGTATACAGTGTTTTTGACAGCATTTGGGGTTAAGGGTGAACTCCTGTTGTAAGCCCTTTAAAGTTTAAGTTTTTTTAAAAGTAAGTCAAACTCAAAGGTCAGGGTAACTAGGTCAAAGTTTATGGTCCCAAATAAATGGGCGTGGTGGGAGTCCTCATCCGGTAAGTTTCAAATCAAGGCCAAAGAAGTTCAAGACTTAACCATCTGCATGCAAAGTCGCATAACTATCACCCTTTCACTTCTGTTTGTTTCTTGCTCCTCTCAATACCATGCTGAATGACACCAAGGCAAGAAGATCAGCCATCTTTTCTACATGGATGACCTAAAGACCTTTGCCAAGAACGATCACCAGCAAAACAACTGCTCGAGACAGTAAACAAAAAAGGAAAACTAACATCAATATCTGACATACAGCTAGAAAGAGACACCATCGTCAAGAAACTAGACCAAGACGCTAAATACAAATACCTTGTGTTAATGAAGGTGACAGAATTCAACATGCAGCAATGAAGGAAAAGATCAGAAAAGAGTATTACAGAAGAGTTAAGGCTTGCCATCAAGAGTGAGCCAAAAGCTGCAGATAAGATTGAAGCCATAAACACCCTGGCAGTGCCAGTTGTCACATACAATTTCAATATCATAAACTGGCAAATGCAAGAAAAAAGGAAAACTAAACACAAAGATCAGACAGTTACTAACAACAGAAAGAATGCACCACCCAAAGGTTGACGTTGAAAGATTGTACCTACCACGAAAGATCGGTGGTAGGGGCCTCTCATAGATTGAGATGGCATAAACACGTATTTGGAGACAACAAAAGACAATCTGCTAATCTGATCCGGGAACATGAACGTAACAAGAAACTTAACTCAATCTCAGAGCAAGCCAGAAAATTCATTCAAGAACTGAACATTGCACAAACGACAAGAAATGGAGAAGAATCCGTCACAGAGTTTACCAAAAGAACAAGACGGACAAAGGCAAATGCCCAAAAGATGATGACACAAACATGGAAAGCCAAACCAATGCATGGGCAATACCCTTAAGGTTTGACAAACCAGATGTTGACCAAGATCAGACACATAGGTGGCTCTCTAGTGCAGGTCTCAATGCAGAAACAGAGGGAATGGTGATAGCAGGACAAGATCAGAGTTTGGCTACAAGAGCATATCACAACAAGATCATCAAAGATGGTACAGATCCAAAGTGCAGAATATGCAACCAAAATGATGAAATTGTCTCAGGCTGTCCAACATTAGTGCCAACATAGTACATTTAAAGACATGACAACCCATCAGGGTACATTCATTGGAAAATCTGCAAGCGATTTAGACTCCCAGCAAACAAAAAATTGTATGAACATCAACCAAAAACTGTCGTAAGGGACATGTCAGTGAATACTGGTACAGAGATCAAGGCTAACAGACCAGACATTATCATCAAGAACAAATTGGACAAGACGTTCATCATGATTGACATGACGGTTCCATCTGAAAGAAATGTCTCCGTTAAGGCACTTGAGAAACTATCAAAATACAAAGACTTTGAGATAGAAGTAGCCAGAATGTGGGGTATGGAGACGACAACTGTACAAGTCGTTGTATGTGCACTTGGTCTCATTAAGATGGGACTTGACAAAATATTCAAACAAATCCCTGGTGCACCAGTTATAGAGGAACTGCAGAAGATCATACTCCTCGGAAGTGCACATATCATCCAAGGAACGCTCTAAAACACATGAAAGCTTATACTAATAGTGCCTTAAAATTATGTGTTGATTCCGGCATTTCAGTGTAAAAATACCTTTGTACAAAACCGAACTAGACAATAATAATAATGATAAAGATAATAATAATAACACTATAATTGCAAAATTTATACCTTCTGTCCTAAAGAATCTGCTTTACATGTATACAACCTACAACCTTAATTTTAAACGATGTCAATAAACTTTCAATATATTGTAGTTGCCCTTTTTGTTAATCCATGTGTTTTGATTCTACTTTGAATTCTACAAGTATCAAACGAGATCATTTGAACCATTTTATCAGTTCTGTTTATCATCATAATCATTCAATCATTTGTGTAAATTGTACAAAGAAAGTGTTCAAATATTTAACAATCATTTGTAATAATGTATTCAGTTTACTGTATCAGTGTTTTCCTAAACTTTAGGGGCATTATTTTCTATTTGATATTGGATTTAGGGTGTATTTTTTTACGTTCAAAAGGGTTGTTTAGCCCTAATATTTAACCAGATTTACAATAAGATGCAAAATTACGGATGCTAACAAATGATTGAATCTTGCATGAAAATGAGTGAATTTGCCAAACGAATGAACGTTAACTGTTACTAGATAACATAACAGATGCTGATCTTAGAAGCAAGAGCAAATGCCAAGTTTGAAAGCAATAGTTATGACAGAAACAAACTTATTTGTGACAGATATTTGAAAGATGCTCAATAAAGTTTGATGAAGAATTTCTAGGCCACAAAAAGGTAAAAATTGCTCGGCATTAAATGCTAGAGTAATAGATATCTGTCTTGAGGTTGGTATCATGGACATAGAGGTATGTGCAAAGTTTTAGAGTAATGGCCTTAGTAAAACAGAGATATGACACTTTTACCAAACACAAACCTATTTCGCAAAAAGGGTCACAGTTTTAAGTAATGTCATTAATATTCGCGGATATGCAAATAAGGTAATTTGCATAAAATTTATGGTAAATTATTAAGCAAGTCATAAACTTTCATTTGATACCATTCTTACATCTGTAAGTCAATATTCAACCAAGACATGACCAAAAACGTTTTGAAATGACTGAACAATTTTATAGGTTTAAGGGTTTAGATAAGGTTTATGACCCAAAGCCCCTACGGCCAAATTAAGTGCAAACATCGCTCAAAATGTTTGATATATTATTTTCTTTAAATATTTTTAAATATTAAAATATGTTTACG
Organism: Fragum sueziense; assembly: GCA_963680895.1. Lineage (NCBI taxonomy): Eukaryota > Metazoa > Mollusca > Bivalvia > Cardiida > Cardiidae > Fragum > Fragum sueziense. Next base: position 55,677 of record CAVMGG010000933.1, on the reverse strand, counting down.
TAGTTCCCCTGCACAAAAATGCCTCGTTTTGGAAAGTATTTACCAAATTTCTGTCAAAAATCGCAATTTTAGGAAAATTCATGAATATGCAAATGAGCCAATTTGCATAACATAACTAAAATGAAAGAATAAGTCATAAGCTTTCATTTAATATCATTCTGACAACTGTGTGCAAATAGTCAATGAATATATGGCCGAATTCATTTTCAAAAGTTACATAAGTAATTTGATGGGACTAAGGGTTTAGATAAGGGTTACGGCAAAAAGTCCCAACTGCCAGAGTGTAAACAAGGCTCAAAATGTTTCTAATAAAATGTTCTTTAAGAAAAATAATGTTTTCAAAATTCCCCCTGAAAAGAAACGCCTTGTTTTGGAAAGTATTTATCAAAATTTTCGCCAAAAAATGGAATTTTTAAGGGAAATCATTAATATTCATGAATATGCAAATGAGGTAATTTGCATAAAATAACTACAAACAAAAGAGCGAGTCATAAGCTTTCATTTGATACCATTTTGACACATGTAGGTCAATATTCAACGGAAATATGACCAAATACGTGTTATAAATTTGAATGCAAAAATGATAGGGTTAAGGGTTTTAGATAAGGGTTACAACCAAAAGCCCAGACGGCCAGAGTGCAAACAAAGCTCAAAATGTTTCTAAGATAATGTACTTTATTAAAAACCATGTTTTCTTGCATTAGAAATAAATGATAATTATAGAAAAATACTTTTTCGAATATTTCGGCCAATTCTTACACTTGATTGCACATAAAGCATATTTTGAAGAGGAGTAAAGACGTCATTATAATTACATAATTAAAAAAATCATGATTCATAAGTAGTGAAATACATGCTCATACGTATGGATTCAAATAGATAGATTTATACATTCATTTTATATTTTTTATTAATTTTTTCCTTTCCCTTACCCCAAACCAGATTGGCATTCACGTCGTGAAGGGTACCTATATAAAGGTAAGGGTAAAATATATTTAGCTACTCTTGATGTCGGATATCATCACTGAAAAACATCCGTCAGATGTATATCTACAAATATATATAGGTGTCGTTTTGTCCTTTTTTCTGGTAATACTTACCCCATTTTCCTGGTCCTGGCCCAAGGACTAATTGGCTGGTTATATTGACGACAATAACTATCATCTCCCAGGCACATTTATACCAAAATCTGGTATAGTATTTGAGAGTAATTTTAGTCCATTGGCTAGTTATATAGTCGCCAATAGATATCATCAGAGTTTAATATTTGATTTTTTTTCCTCCACTGGATAGTTTTTTAGCCGACACTAACTAATATCTGGCAGGTCCTTGATACAGAGGATGCTATTGCGGAAGGATTTTTCTCCATTTGCTAGTTCTACAGCAAGCCCTAACTAACATCGCACATGCCTATTTATACCAAAATTTGGATTCAGAAGATTGTATTTGAGAAGAGTTTTACTCGTTTTATAGTCGCCACTAACTAACATTTCTCATGCACATGCACAACCATTTTTCAGAGAATAGTATTTGATAAGAATTTCACTCCACGTCTCCCAGGCCCAATTATACCAAAGTCTGGATTCAGAGGATGGTATTTTAAAATAATTTTACTCCACTGGTTAGTTCTATAGTCGCCACTAATCAACATCTTCCAGGCCCATTTATACCAAAATCTGGATTCAGATGATGGGATTTGAGAAGATTTCTACTCTATTGGCTAGTTCTTTAGTCGATGCTAGCTTACATCTCCTAAGCCCATTTATACGACTATCAGAGTTTAGTATTTGAAAAGAATTTTACTCCATTGGCTAGTTCTATAGCCGACAGTAACTAACATCTCGTAGACCCTTTTCATCAAAGAAGCTCAGGAATCCGAGATAAATCTTAGAATGGCCAATTTGGGGGCATTCTACCCAAAAGTTGTCCGGATCTCCTATTAGAAAAGGCTTGGGGAAATATTGAGACAAAAGAAGAAAATGCTGATTATCAGCATTTTCTCCTTTTGCCTCAATATTTTCTGTACTATTTATTCCTTAATCCCGTGTCAATCAGAAATTTTGTAGTCGTCTGTTTCTTTAAAATTGGAATGGTCTATATCTTGGCTGTTTGGGGAAGGGTTTAATAGACGATGGGAAAGCACCTAATAACCGTGAGCCATCAAATTGTCTTAAGTAAGTGTCGTAAATAACCGAGAGATCGAATTGCTTTGTCATCTTGTTTACTTTATCTATCTTGAATTGGTTGAAGCCATTTACACTGCTTGAAACTGTCCACACTTTCGTCGGGTCGTTACAAAACGCTCTGATAGACAAGAAGACAGACAGACAAACTTGTAAATTTACAGAAAGTTACGTACATGTATCAGGCCCTTAAGAACAGGGGGCTAGGCGGCTAAGCCCCCTCCAAGATTTTCCAAAAATGACGAATTTTCTTTTTATTTTACACTGAAAATTAAGGAAAAATCCAATTTAGCAAATATTCAGACACAGGGGCTTGATCCCACCCAATATGAAATTGCTTTCTACGGGCCTGTGTAGTACATGTACATCATCACTTGAAGAACAAACATCTTCCAAATACACAACATATAAATCTGCATTTGAGAAGAATTTTATTTATATGCCTGTCATATCATAAGTTTCTCTAAAAAGAAGCCATTTTCGACGAAAAAGAATTGGAAAATTCGTTGGCCTTCTAGCCAAAAACCCATGTCTCTTGTTCGATCTCACCCTACTCATTTGGAAGAGATTATTTTGGACACCTGCTTTTTTAAAAGTTGACGTTAAACTACTAACAATCACATTAAATCAGTAATCAATAAGACATTTGTTAGATGCCACAGAATATTTATCAGGCTTCTTCAGTAGGCATAGTTTACGGCCCGTTTTTACCTCGATACTTCAAGTATTTCTTTGTGAATTTCGAGTATGTGTCTGGTTTGACGTAGCAACTTGAAATGTGTTCATGATTGTCATTCAGTACTGTTGGTACAGAAAGTCAGCCTCGTTCGTATTACAGACGTTGCCTTATTGAACGCGAATCTAAACGTATGACGTACTAAATGGGTCAAAAGTCTATATAGAGCGTGCACACATAAAATACACGCGTCGACGCATATATTTTCTACTGCTCGCGTAAATTTTCAACTGCTCGCGTAAATTTTATGCGTCGACTCGTAAATTTTACGCGAGCAGGGGCAAAAACTGTGAAACCGAGGCTGGCCAATGGGAGAGGCGGTTAGAAACCTTTCCCTTTATACCATAAAATTGATGGATGAAACGAAGGATCTGATTGGTTAATAGATAAAATACGCATCGACGCGTATATTTACGCGAGCAGTTGAAAATTTACGCGTCGACGCATAAATTTTCAACTGCTCGCGTAAATTTTATACGTCGACGCGTAAATATACGCGTTTACGCATAAAATTTACGCGTCGACTCGTATATTTTATGCCTGCACGCTCTAAATAGACATTTGACCCATTTGGTACGCCATATAAACGTGCATAGCCATAAACAGTTGGGTTGTCTGCTTCTGGCATTCTGCTTGCTGAGCAATATGTATAAACTAGTACAATGTAGTCTGACTGGCCTCCTAGTTCCTAATACAACCGAAGGATGTTCAGAGGCCTAAAACATCCAAGGTGGGCCGAATGATGCTCTCAGACAATACAGAATTTGGCTTGCCAAAAACCCATGGACGATAGAAAAGACGTTGACTATAATATTATGTAAAACCAACAAAAAGGTTTGGGGAATGGGATAGAAAACAATAAGTGGAAACTATTGAGGCAATTGGCTTTTCTTCAATGGAAAATGGTTTTATGTTCCTCATACATGTATTAGCAATGGTAAAATACAAATGTATGTTCAATTTAACGTTTAGAGATTTCGTGGTCATTGCAAACACACATATCTAGTATTTCGTCAATTTAGCCGATCTTTTAATTATAAGCTATGACCATTCGCCTTTATATTTCAATCCTTTGATGCCACTTTAATGTCTGTTTTGATAGATATTGCGAATGGGGTGTAAGATGAAAAATACAGGTATGACGTCACAACAACATTTGACAAATGACCTATCAAACTACCTATTCAATGTCCGTTCAACCATTATCAAATGATATAAGAGTCCAACCGCAGAGTCAAATTTCCACGCCGTTTTACGTTTTTTGGCAATCAAATAATGTGCTAAATTTTGAAATGTCTTTGGTGTTTGAAAGCTTAACGTCAAGTTTTTGAAAATCTCAAACATTAGAAGTGTTTTTATTTCGTCTTTTAAAATGGATATTTTTGTCTTTTCCGATCTTTACCGAAGAAAAAACGCTAAACTTCCGACTTGAAGTTATGACGTCATACCGGCCACTTAATGACGTCATGGCGGGAAAAACGGGATGTAATGGGTCATTTCCCGGAAAGCCTGAGATTTCTGAACAAGTAAAATGTCCGACTTTTCTGTCATAAATTGACTTCCCCAAACGATACTCAAAACACGGGAATCATCCTTAGTAAATGTTAGAAAAAATGTTAAAACAGTCAAAGAATATGTCGTTAGTGCGCGAAGAAATGTGCCAAAGAAGTTTGTCTGTATTATTCTTACGATCGTGAAATGGTTAAAAACTGAGACTTCGCTATATGACGGAAAAGTCGCACACTTTATCTTTGTCAGACACCTCATGCTCTAGATTGGGGACGGAGTCAAGCCATTGTATGACGTCAATCCGTGGCGATTTTACGGAAATTGCCGATCTTTATTTTCTCGAAAATCATCCAAGTAAAGCCGTAAAGAAAAGCAAACAAAACTTTTAAAACAACCGAGTTTGGCGGATCTTTTATAAAACACGTTAATTTAATGATTTTCTTCCACTAGACGGTGAAATCAACCGCCTAGCTTGGTAGCCTTTAATACTCGGTAAAAATTCATTACAACCTCGTGACCCAATGCTCCACATTTTAATAAGCTACAATTGTTTTGTAACAAGGTTTTCTTTGTAATTATATATATTTAAGTCTACTTGTGGGTCATATTAACGTGTATTTGCTATTGTATGAATTACCCCTCACTGGGACTTAATCATAGGCTATAATTATAACCATATAGATATAATTAACCCTTTCCCAAACAAGACCTGGTTTTGACGTCCCTAATAGAAAAAGGCTTGGTAAAACATTAATACAAAAGAAGAAACTGCTGATAACCAGCAGTTTCTCCATTTGTCTCAATGCTTTCTAAGTCATAATTTACACAAATTCTATCTTTTCTAACTTCCGTTGTTGTCATTTGTGGCAGTTTTTGAAGTGGATCACCCTAGAATTTTGCCGTTTGGGAAAGGGTAAAGCTGGATTCTAGGAAAAAGCCATGGTAGTGATTATCCAGGATAATTTCGGTCGCTTTTGCAGGCAGACTAGAACAAAACTAGCCTGCACATTTGTGCAGTCTGGCCTTATTATAATACTACCTGCTTCTTTAAATTTAGCAAGATAATGGTTAAGTCTAGCATGGATCCAGATCAGCCTGTGCATACGCACAGTCTGATCCAAATTCATACTGTTCTTTTCATTACTTTGCATGAGACAACTCTTGAAGAGCAACATGGATCTTAATCAGACCTTAAACATGCACATGTTGATCTGCTTTTATAGCGGTCTCAAGAGCTACAAGCGATTCTTTACATGCTTTTAAAAACGTTTTTTTTTTTTAGATTCTGTGTTTGAATGTTACATTTCATTGTTAAAGTTAATAATTGTTCTCATAATGTTATTTGAGAATATTCAATCATTTTTTTTTTCATAATTATTCATTTTACCCTCGGGTCATGATGCGCTAAGACTAATAGTAAGCGTAGGATAAGACCAGTCTAGTACCTATGCACGGCTGGTGAACGAGGGAACGTGTTCCAGAAAGAATCAACAATACTTCGGTTGCCTCGTAACATATGGGTAATTCCGAAGTAGCTGTATAAAGCGACAATCCATCAACAAAGATAGGTGTCTAATACATTTTGGGTTCTGTTGTCTGGGAAAGGGTTAAAGTAATTTCTTTCCTAGCATTTGTTGAGTATGTATTATAGTAGCAAAAACAGAGAACAAAGGCTGTATGAGTGTCAATTATCTCTATCAATAGGATGGTATGACAGACGATTGACAACCCAATCATTTCGACAATAGTGGCTTTGTTCAAACCAATACAGTGTCACTTTGTTTTTTTATATATGAGCTGGCAACACATAAAGGGGCCCTTTGTGGCTTATGATACCAACATGGGTCCAGATCAGCCTGTGCACACGCATAGTCTAATCTGAATCCATGCTCTTCACCCTTAGTTTCTTAACAAAGGTGGTACCTGTTACGAGAAAGATAGTATAATTCCTACTTATCGCACTGATCTGGTGATTGGAATGCCACTCAGCTCTACAATGAACGATTAGTTTATGCCAATACAGTGCCACTTTACTTTTTATGTCGTCATTTTCTGAATTATGGTTTCAGAAAAGGGGATCCTTGTGTTATTTTAGATCAATATGGATCCCGATCAGACAGACAGAACAAAGGCTGTATGAGTGTCAATTATTCAATTATCTCTATCAATAGGATGGTATGACAGACGATTGACAACACAATCATCTCTACAATTGACGCTTTGTTCAAACCAATACAGTGTCACTTTACTTTTTTGAAGTTTTTATGTTGTAGTTTTTAGATGGGGTCTCAGAAAAGGCGCGCATTGTGGCCTTTGAGACCACTATGGAACTAGGTCAGTTTGTATCAAGCTTCTCAATACCTATTGTACCTGTTCGACGGCGATATCGTTCCTTATCGGACCGCTCTGGTGATTGAAAGTTCAATCATTCCTACGATCGAATCTTGGTCCGGACCAATATAGTGTCGCTTTACTTTTTTTAAAAAAAAAATACAATGTCTTTTGAGACCAATATGGAACTAGCTCACGTATGGTCGCTCCTTATCGGACAGGTCTGGAGATCGGTGGTTCGATTTTCTCAACAATCGAAGCTATATCCGAACCTGTGGTTACACAAAGTCTTATCTTGATCCATGGTGATCTCCTGCAGTATCAGTATCCTGCTCATCTCAACAACGGAAGTTTTGTCCATACGAATATGGACAGTATCGCTTTACTATTTTTATATAAGCTGGCGACTAAAATGGCCCCTTGTGGCTAGACAAACGTGGAACCAGATCAAACTGAGGATACGCACAATCTGGTCCGGGTCCTTGCTGCTCTCTTGTAGTGTCTACATCAGCTGTAGAATCAGTTAGACTGCAATATTCTTCCTTATGGGGCTGCTCCGGTGATTGGTAGGGCAATCTCTCAACAATGGGATTTTTGTCCACACCAATATGAGTAGTTTCGCTTCAATTGTTTATATGCGCTTGCGACTAAAACGTGAATTGTGAATTATGAGACCAACATGGATCCAGATCAGTCAGCACAGTCTGATTTTGGATCTATTCTATTCTCTCGTAGTTTCTTAATAAGTCGTAGTATCAGCTACCCCGTTATCGGACTATTCTAGTGATTGCAGGTCGACCATCTTAAAAAATAGAATATTTGTCCGTACCAATATGGACAGTATTGCTTTACTTGTTATAATGGCATTATCATTAGTTGCCGACTTGGAACGGAAAGGGGAATCTCATAGTATTAATTGAGATTTACATTGATCAAGATCAGACTGCGGATAAGTGTTGCAAGTATCTCAACAACTTTGTCCGTACCGATACAGTATCGCTTTAACCCTCTCCCAAACGGCCAGAATCTACACTTTTCCAATTTAAAAGCTGGTAAAGAAGACAAATTTGGTGTAAATTCATATGGAATTTGTGTTTATTATAGCATAGAAAATATTGAGACAAAGGGAGAAACTGCTGGTTATCAGCGGTTTCTTCTTTTGTTTTAATGTTTTCCCAAGCCTTTTCCATTAGGGACGTCAAAACCAGGTCTTGTTTGGGAAATGGTTAATTATATATGAGCGGACATCTAAAGAAAAAAGATCACTTATTGCTTATAAGACCGACAAGGATCAAGATCAGCAAGTGGATACGCACTTCGTTATCATTATTTTGAGTATGGGTTTTGGAAAAGGTAGTCTTATGGTTTATGAAACTAATATGGTTTCAGAGCAGAGAGTGCGAAGGCTAACTAATCGTCTCTACAATGAAAGCTTTGTCTACAGCAATTTAGACTTGCTTTACTTTTTTCATGTTGTCATTATGCAATTATATTTGTTCTTTGTATACCCCTTCACTAACTCTTGGTAACGGCATAACCGTTTGAATGGCGATATTTTCCCTTCCCTTTGCTTGATTAGCATAAATCCGACACAACACTTACAGAAACTCTTAAAAAATCATCTTAATTGAAGCTGGGAAGGTCGAAGTAAGTAGGGGATTTGGTGGATGTGGTAGACCTTTTAATGATCAGCTGATAGTAAAGGAATTTTTTACTATCATGGCATGTAGAGTACTGCATATCCTAATTTAAAAGTAGATCTAATGATTTTAATATGGAAATTCTCATTTTTTTTGTGTGTGTGTTTTCTTTAAATAATTCGAGAGAGGTCTTGTATGCATGTTTTCTTTATTACTCTTTTTCAAAACCATCCTAATGAAAGCTTAAAAATTGTAGAACCCCGGTCATTTTTGTTAAAAGTTTGTATGCCAACATAAATGTAGAGCAATCTCTTCTCGTACACGAGATCAATGTCTGACATTGAAATTCATCGTGTTTGTGATGAGATCGTCGTAAATGTATTTTGAATCTGCTTTAGTTACGATATTTTTTGTTATAAAACGACCTTTTCGCCATTTAATCCTTCCCCAAAGAAGACCTGATTCTTGGTGTCTCTAATATCAAAATATTGAGAAAACATTGAGACAAATGAAGAAAATTCTGATTATCAGCATTTTCGCCTTTAGTCTCAATATTACATGTGCTATAAAATTAATGCTATTCGTAAATTTATATCTTCATTTGCATCATTTGCATCCCTACTGTCGTCTGCCACAATTTTCAAATGAGAATTTTCCACATTTTTGCCGTTTTGGAAAGCGTTTTAGGTCACATTTCGATGACATAAGGGTAAAAATTCGTAATTTCATATCTCTTTATATGTACATACAACAGTTTTGCACGTATCGAATAATTTCACGATAAGGTGGCAATGTCAAAGTTATGATAAAGGAATTATAATTTGATAAAATTCAGTGTAAAGAAATAATTCTTTTGATAGAATCCAAATATAACCCAACAAGGTATCAATCAGCCGTCAATTTTCCGCCTGTGCAAACATTTTGGGCCATATTCGGTCATTTCCATTGAAATCGCGACTACTATTCACTTATATTTACTTATTTTTGGAATGTAAACCTTTTCGCAAGCAGCAAAAATTTTGGACTGCCCCAAGGTGAAAGGTTTTGTAGATGACAAAATAGTTCATGTAAAAGGTGGTAAATATGTATGTCATAACCAAGAAAAATGGTATTGGTATTGTTGTTTTAAAGAAATTTCCTCTTTTCTCTTAATGTTTCCAGAAATTGTTTCTGCTTGGGAAGGCAAAAGAACGTCTTGTTTGGGAAAGGGTTTAAATGGAATAAAATGATAAAATTGCATTTGATTACCCCCGTCACCCAGCTCTCAAATCAAACAAACGCTTTCTTTTCCTTTTCCGAATTTTTTTTTTTTTTTTTTTTTTTTTTTTTTTTTGGTTTGTAAAAATAGATAGTTTAGCCGACTAAAGTTGGAGACAACAAAGTGTATATTTCAAAAGACAGAAAATCGAATCATTGAAAGCAGGTCCGTAGGAACAGGGGGCGAAAAGGATTGGGTGATGGAGCAAAGCCCCCCAAAATTGACAAAAGAAAGCCGAATTGTCGACATTTTATCTGAAAATTTGGGCAAAATCTAGTCTGCCCCCCCCCCCCCAATATTCAGACACAGGGGCTTGAGCCCACCCAATATGAAATTGCTTCAAGCCTGAAAAGTGTGTAGAGAAAAGGCTAAAACATAAATTGTAAACATTCTCTTGATTTCTCGGATTTTTTGCGCATCTTTTCTGTTAGAGACGGCAACGCCATACTTGATAGTAAAGGATAAAGTTCTATATTCTCTGTTCTTACGTAACAAAAGTATCACGTTTCTTATTTGAACTCTTTTCCAAACGGAAAATTTCGAAGTGGTCTTATTTGAAAGTCGTTGCATGAGACGAATGTAGGCCTATGTTGATGTATAAACAGAAAGGGTTTGTATACAATATAGATTGGGAAAAAATGGGACAAAAAGAAAATGCTGATCATAAGCATTTTCTCCTTTATGTCCCAATGTTTTCACGGGCTGTCTCTCTTGGAGACGTCAAAACCAGGCCCTTAGAGACGTCAAAACCAGGCCTTGTTTGAAAGGGTTAATATTTCATTGGATTTCTACGATCATTACATGCAACCGGTTAGGACCATCTTTTTTTCTACTTCCTTTCTTTCCTTTTGTTCAAAACTAGGATTTTTTTTGAAAATAGTTACTCTGATTTACGTTGGGGTTCAACTAATTGAAATAATGTAACCGAAACGATCAAGTAAAACCCACCATCAAGTTGTTGGCTACGATATAGATCTAGCAGCTATGGTTCAACACATTTTCAGTAAAAGAAGGTACAGATTACGATGAGTTCCTGGGATCACACCTGCGAGATTCGAGCAAACGCATGCAAAATTCTACTAAGATTTTGAACGCATTTTGCATTGTTTACATCGGTAACACTGGTAAACACGTGTCATAATATCGCGACTGGACTATGGAAGTTTCTTAACGATTTGTAAGAGAGCAGCGCGCACATGGACACATGCTGATCTGGAAACATGGAAGTGGCATAATTCTATAACCCTTCAGTTCCCAAATGAAAAAAATGGGGTGGTCCAATTTCAATGATGTTACAGACGACAATTTCAAGAGAATGAAATAAGACATTTCTGGTCATTGGGGGTAGAAATCATTGTGGGAAATTATGAAATAACTAGTCACAAGCAACGTTATTTCCCGCGATGATTTCTAAAGTATTTTTCTCGTATGGCTTCAAAAAGCGTCAGTGTGTGAGAATAGGTCACGGTAGTTTTGCCTTCAAATGAGATTCAGTAAAAAACGGAATTTTCCATGAGACGTCACAAAAATTTCGTAGTTCGTATCCCATCTATACAAACACGTAACGCATTAGAAAAGAATCGACACTTTCCGTCGCCGAATGTTTTTAAAGACGTCTTCCTAAAAATTCTGGTGCCGGTTCATTATACAGACCTGTGCTCATTGATATAAACAAATCCCCCCACCCCATATTTCAATGCCAAGTCTTCTATTAGTAAATAATTACCTTCTGTTCATATTGAAATCTGGGTTATTGAATATTTTCTTTTGAAATGGTCGGAGATATAATAATATTCGACTATAATAAAGCGTTGTTGACGAACTGACAACATAATTAGTTGATTGCTCTTATTTCTTATTGAAAATAGAACACGGCAATAGATTGAGCCGGGATCTGCAAAATTGGGCAGTTAACCCTTTTTCAAACGACAAAATATTAGGGTGGTCAAATTTTAGAACCGCTTCAACAGACGAAACAGATTATTTGTTAAAAAAAAGAATATGAGTATGCCTACAATCCAATACAGAAAATATTGAGACAAAAGGAGAAAATGCTGGTTATCAGCATTTTCTTCTTTTGTGTCAATGTTTTCTCAAAACCACTTACCGAGTTTATAAGGGACGTCAAATGCAGATTTTATTTGGGAAAGCCTTGAAGCATTCAAGAGTTCGATTACTTCAGATAAGCCTTTGCTTTCGTGCAGTCTGATCAAGCTCCACGCTTCGCTCTTGCGGTTGCTACAAGTCACGAAGAAGCTCTAATGAGAACAGTGTCGATCTTGATCAGTCTCTGCGTATGCACAGTCTTATCTAGTTTCACGTTGATCTTAACTGCCATAAGGACCCATTTTCCAGAGCCAAGAAATGGGTTGTTATCATACAAGCATAATTTTGCCGTAAATATTTATGAGCGTCAGAAATGCTGTTTTGCAAAAACAAATCACGTTTACATTTTTCTAAAGTCAATGGTCTTCTGATTTCGCACGTGAACATTGTAAACATAATTTTTAAGGTTCATTAATAAATCTAGATCGATACTATAGAAAAACAATCGACAAAGGAAGGCTACACAGAGGAACAAGTAAAATGAGTGAAGACGTTCTAAATTTATTGTTTTAAATCCAAACCCTATGTTGTGGGTACTCATTTGAATCGACTCGATGAGACAATTCTAATGAGTACCCGCAACATAGAGTTTGATGAACAAGTAATGAAAAATTGTATTTTGAAAAGCTATTACCCATTCTTATATCCGATATTTTGGCTACAGAAACAGAACGGGAGACAAGTAGTCTCATGCTTAGCTTTTAAATGTTGTAACTGAATTACGAATCGACAATGCTTACATTTAGGCAAAAATAAAATTCTTACGACAAGTTTTTCCCCTTTTGCCTCATTATTTTTCGGACTAGATCTATTTTATTCGACTTTCATATACGAGAAAAACCTGCCAGTTACCGGTATTTTGTTGTAAACATTTCTTTTCAATTTCGATCAATCTAAAATTGCTTTGTTAGGGGAAGGATAGGCTAAATATCAAAACGAACATATCAATAACCTTTTCATAAAAGTGAAGACATTCTGTCTTCACAGCTATATAATGAATGCATTTGTGGTTAAGACGGCGTTTTCAGGCCTAAAACCCACCCAATATTGTTAGGGTTTCTAGTCAAGCATCTTCACAAACAAACGCGGTAGATCTGGGGCCCGTATTACTAACGATCGTACGTTTGATTTTTGCATAATTACATGTAACAACAGCCCTGATTAGCTCAGTCGGATTTCTCGTGCAATCAGATGTCTTCTTACACAGTTTACACAAAAACTTGATCGTAAGATGTTTAGTAATACGGGGCCTGGTTATGGCGTCGTTATCTGTGAAAGTTAGGCTACTCTCAAATCATTTAGAGTAAAGGAGAAAGTGCTTTCCTTCAATTATACTCTTGCTATACAATCTATAATTAGAACAAACGATATTGAACTGCGCGTTTTCCAATGTTTTCAGGCCTAGATCATTTCCCATACTGCCATGGTTTCCCGACAAGTGAATAAAAGTTTCACAAGTTTTGTACGTCCCTATTGGAAAGCATCTGATCTCAGTATTTTCTTCTTTTCTCTCTATGCTATTCTTGCTATAATATCATTATTATACTTGTCAATATTATATCTGCGTTTTCCGGCCTTTATCACTCCCTACATTGCTAGGGTTTCTAGTCATGTAGATAAAATTTCCCACATGTTTTTACGTCTCTGTTGGAAAATATATTACTCGAACTATCTCAATATTTCTTCTATTCCCTCAATGTTTCCCTATGTAAGAAACGTAATTATATCTACAATTATATCTACGTTTTCCGGCCTAGATCACACCCTACATTGCTAGGGTTTCACGTCAAGTATATCAAATCCCTCCTCAAACAGACACTGCAGTTTGGATTACAATCGGTCCACATTTCCAGTCTACAATTATTGGATATCGATGCTTTTCAGCAAAAATCTCGTAACTGCAGCTTCAAACAAGCTGCAGTTACGAGGTTTTTGTTGAAAAGCGACGATATAACTTTTCTCTTCATTTCTCATACGTCGCGCCATCGTAAATCGACCAACATTATTTCGAATGCCCAGATTTAACCCAGGTCAATTGTTGTTGTTGATGGTGGTAGTGCTTATCTATCTCTTATTTTCTTTTATAGTTTTATTTTCTTTTATTTAATTTTTTTCCTATTGTTATTTTTCATTTGTTTATTTATTTTCATTTATTTATTCTTTTTTTTTTTTTTTTTTTTTTTTGAAAAGTACATGTGGGGATTCAGACATTTTTCTCAGAATGGGTCCGTGTTTTTCCAGGGCGAGGGCGACTGGATTTATTATGTAAAGATTCTAAATAATTCGTTTTGGTAATATAGGCCTTTCTTTACCAATTACGAGGAGGCGTAACAAACCCCCCCCCCCCCAGCTCACCCAGGAAACTTATATGGTGGCACATCAATAATGTTGGTTTCTATACAAGTCTATGTAAAATCCCCATTTTCGACACATTACCAAACCATCAAAAACTTTCATTGAGACAAACTGTGCATACAGCTCTATCTTTGACCCGTGAAATGTCTGAGAAATGGACCCACCAACACATGAAGTGGATTCTTCTGAATTGTTCATTCAAACGTACGTACTTTGTTTTTTTTCCACGCCAAAATAGAGACACCGGAAATGGTGGCCACATGTACTCCTCCACCCAAAGACCTCAGATAATCCTGAAAAGAAAGATGGATTCTGGCTCAAAAATGAGCAACACATGTCAATAAAAAGCATCCAATGGAAATCTTAGCTAAAATCCTTCGTGCAGAGAGCAAGGCATGACGAAAAAATGGGCCAACTTGCCCAAGTGATCTCACGCCTTATGTAGCACTTGCATTGTTTTGACGTCCTTAACAACAACAACAACAACAACAACAACATCAACATCAACAACAGCAACATGAAACCAACAACGATTACATTGTGATGACTTTTTCAAATATAGATCTGTAGAAAATACTGACAGTTGTCAAATTGCAATTAAGAAAATAAATAACAAATTTCGTTTCATTTTATTTAAATAAGTTTACACAACCTTGGAACTTGCATGTAGATTAAATACTTACCAAACAAGACCTGGTTTTGACGTCCCTAATAGAAAAGGCTTGAGAAAACATTGAAACAAAAGAAGAAACTGCTGATGACCAGCAGTTTCTCCTTTTGTCTCAATATTTTCTTAGCTATATTGTACAAAAATCCTTTCTTTTTCAATGTCCATTTTGTCGTCTGCAACTTTCAAAATTGGACCATCCTAATTTTTTGTCGTTTTGGAAAGGGTTAAACACTTGAATATCACTTTAGAGACATCAGCACACAGCACTCCCTTGTTATGGGCATGCCGCAACATCAGCAACAACAACAATAACGACATTTATATACCGACACAAACACCGTCAACAACGACGAAAACAACAACAACAACACGAAACCAACATCAACGTGAACATTTTTTTCGCCCCTTTTTCAAATATAGAGCTAAACACTATGCTGATGGTTGTCAAATTGCAATTAAGAAATAAATAACAAATTTTGTTTCAATTTATTTAAACAAGTTTACATAACCTTGGAACTTGCATGTAGATTACACACTTACCACACATTGACTCTTTTTGACTCCCTAAAAGATAAAGGCTTTGGAAATCATTGTGGAAAATTAAGAAATTGCTTGTGACAAGCAATTTCTTTATTTCCCACAATGTTTTTCATCCAAAAATACCCAAAAATTAAAAATTCAATTCACTTGAAATTGTCGTCTGCAGGATCTTTCAATTTAGACCACCATTAAATTTTGTCGTTTGGTAATGGGTTAAACACTTGAATGTCTCCGTAGAGACATCAGCACACAGCACTCCCTTGTTATGGACATGCCATTACCTATACAACGTGCTATGGCTACAGATATGTTCAATAAATCGTTATTGTTTTCAAATGTCTAAGACGCTCCGTCATGAATTTCAAGTTTCTCTATTTTAACGCTCTTCATTCAAGCTTATGAATGCTAGGTCATAACGTTTTTTTTTTTTTTTGTTTTTTGTTTTTTCTTTTTTTTTTTTTTTTTTTTTTTTCTTTCTTTTTTTTCAATATAGAATCTAATAATGTTTATGTTTTACCCTTTAACAAACAGCAAAATGTTTGGCTGATCCAAATTGAAAGATCTTGCATGTAACTCTTTTATGCGAATGAAATTTTACATATTTTGGTATATTAATAGAGATAGATAACATTGTGAAAATGAAGGAATTGCTTGTCACAAGCAATTTCTTCATTTTCCACAATGTTTTCTAAACCCATAATCTTGTAGGGGGTCTAAAAGAGCAAACGTGTGATAATGGGTTAAAAGAATAAACGTCTTCCTTAGTTTCATTCTGTTCATTTGATTAATAACTCCATATACGAGAGGAAAATTGGGCATTTCGGCCAACTTTGGGGGGGGGGGCTGAGCCCCCTAGCCCCCCCCCTCCCCCTGTTCCTATGGGCCTGCACGATCACAAACGCGTGCCTCAATATCTCAATATGTAATGAGTATCGATCTTTGATGGATACATCTTATTGACCAAATTGTATATTGACGAATGGATCCAGGCTAGTTGTTATGGGGATAGTGCCAGAATACAAATAAAAAGTAATCCCGTGCTTCTTTCTATGGGAAACAGCTAGGAAAATATTGAAGCAAAACAAAAAATGCTGATAAACAGCATTTCTTTCTTTGCCTCAATATTTTCGTACTATTTGGTATATTCAAGTAAAGTCCTTTTTGTCATTATTCATCTTATCGCCAGCAGCAACTTTTAAATTTTTAAGTCTATACTTTTTGTTCGCTTTGGAAAGTGGTTGGGAGCTAAATATAAGCCTAGATGACATTTTTAAACAAAAACCTCGTAACTGCAGCTTAAAACAAGCTGCAGCTACGGAGTTTTTTGTTGAAAAGCGACGATAGGCTTGTCTTTTGGGCGGGTAGTATAATTATATTTCAATAGTATAACGCTACTTCAAACAATTAATTCACATACAATTCAAACATTTAAATGCTTCAAAAGATACTGTAGTGCTTATCGTCGCTTTTCCTCGAAAACCTCGTAACTGCAGCTTGTAACAAGTTGCAGTTACATGTTTTTTAAAAGCATCGATATTTTGATGATAAAGTCCAATACTTAGCCGTTTGAGAACATAAACTTTAAAGTATTTCAATTAGTTTTTCATCAATAAGTTAAACCAGTTTTGAATAGATAAATAAGGTTGGGGAATCACCAACTGCCGGGACAAGGTCATACTGGGACGCTTTTCCAATAATGTGTCCCTTTGTACAGTTTTGCGTCCAATTTTGCAGCCCGTCTATGTTTTCTGTGGGTTGTTTATCCGCAATGGTGCCATTTTAAGATTCACACGGCGTAAGATTCTTTCCGGTGACGTCATGAATATTCAGATTTCAGATGGTTGGAAAGGCGCGGATTATTGTTCTAAGTAAAGTTCGGATACCAAGTACGAGTTCTTATGGCATTTCACGAAGAAAATGTATCCAAAGAATGTCCTACTAAGAACTATTAGGAACTTCAAAACCAGGGATTGAGAATGGTAGTCGACAAACTTTGGGTGTCCTCAGAATCGACAGCATGCCTCGCAGTTTGATTAACAGAATCTCCGAATTTAGTCGGAGATTTGAATGACATTGCTCTAAATGTTGGACAAAAACACTGCCTAGTCACGGGAGCGTGCCACTATCTGGATATCAACCCTTTTCAAGACAAACATTTATTTTAACCGTTTCCAAAACAGCAAATTTTCAAAATTTCCATTTCAAAAGCTGCTGCAGACGACAAATGGACATTGTGTAAGATAGAATTTATGTATAATGTAGCACGGAAAATATTGAGACAAAGGGAGAAACTGCTGGTTATCAGCAGTTTCTTCTTTTGTCTCAATGTTTTCACAAGCCTTTTTCATAAAGACATCAAAACCAGGTCTTGTTTAGGAAAGGGTTAACCTCCCCTATGCAACTGTAGATCGTACGTCGCTTTTCAGCAAAAACCTCGTAACTACAGAGTTTGCGATAAAAGAAGTTGATCTAAACGTCAGCTTATCATCATTTTCTGCAATGATTTTCACTGCCTTAGACCCTCTAAGACACGTCAAAATCTGGTAGTATTTGGGTAAGGGTTAACCCTGTCCCAAAATTAATAAGACCTGGTTTTGACGTCCCTATAAGAAAATGCTTGGTAAACATTAAGGCAAAAGAAGAAAATATTGATAATCAGCATTTTCTCCTTTTGCCTCAATATTTTCCATGCTATGTCGCACATTAACCAAATCTTTATCAACATCCATTTGACTATTTATGGCGTTTTTTTAACCCTTTCCCAAACAAGACCTGGTTTTGACGTCCCTAATAGAATTGACTTGGGAAAACATTGAGACAAAAGAAGAAATGCTGATAATCAACATTTTCTCCTTTTGCCTCAATATTTTCTGAGCCATATTTTACACTAATTATCTCTTTAACAACATCCATTTTGACATTTGTGGCAGTTTTTGAAGTGGACCACCCTAAACTTTTGGCATTTGGGTAAGGGTTAAAACAATAGCTTACTGGGGGATCTCGTCGTCCTCACAGAGACGATGGGTCAGCATGATAAATAGACAATACAAAATATTTACAGGTCTGTAGATATTAATTATAGGTCTGTTACACCAGAAAACAGACTGTATTGTCACGTTGCCTCATCGTTGATGTAGCTTGTCATAGTAAAGGCACGGTAATTGAAATACGTTTTTGACATCGCAATCCGTTTTGAAATAATTTATTTCAAAACGGGTTTTTATTTCAAAACGGGTTGTAACAACGGTCACATACACTATTTCACTTCCACTTCACGGCCGTAGCGCGCCTTAAACAGGGGACTCGTGCTGTATAATCTTGGACGTAATGTGGACGTGAAGCGTATATATGTGACCGTCACCGGGCCTTAAGCATTAGTAGACCCTCAACCAGACGGCAAAATTTTAGACTTGTCCAAATTCAAAGATGTTACAGACGATAATTTCAAGTGGGTGGAATTATTATACATATCATATTGTAGTCTCTGTGGATAGAAAACATTGTGGAAAATGAAGAAATGGCTGGTCATGAGCAGTTTGCACATTTTCCTCAATGTTTTCCTAAAGCTATATATCTTTTTTGGCTTCAAAAAGCATCATGTTATGATGGAATTGTTCTTTACTCTAAAGCCTCGTGAGCCTACTTAACTCTTTCCCAAACAAGACCTGTTTTTGACGTCCCCAATAGATGTGGCTTGGGAAAACATTTAGACAAAAGAAGAAACCGCTGATAACCAGCAGGTTCTTCTTTTGCCTCAATGTTTTCTGAGCTACAATTTGCCAAAATTCAATCTTTTTCAACATCTGTTTTGTCGTCTGCAGCAGCTTTCAAATTGGAACAGTCGAAGTTTTTGTCATTTTTGTCATTTTGGGAAAGGGTTAATGTACTAATATCGTCGGTGGGATGTCAAAACCTCATAATCCCAGCTTTCTCAAGCTGTAGTTACGAGGTTTTGACCTCCCATCAACGATATGTAACGTGAACTTTTTGTGCATATCATGAATATACATTTTCCTTTGAAGAGACATAATTAACCGATCAGACGGAATCCAATCGCATTTATCAAACAGGTAGATCGGGGACATATTTTACGAAGGCATAAATGAATAATACAACGGCAATATAAGTTCAACAAAATTTATTAACGTCCTTCAAATATTGAAAATGTCATCAATAAATTTAAATACAGTCTACTGCAATTGACCCTTTATCATGCAATGACTGGTTTTGACGTACTTAGATAAAAAAATATTTGGAATCAAACAGACAAACAAGAATGATTTTTGGAAAGTATTTTCTCTCTTTATAATTTTTTCTCAATAACTAACAAAATAACAATTTGTTAACGCCCATTTTGACACCCTTTTCAAGTTGGTGTACTCAAATGTTTTAGAAAAGCCCGGCCCTCTTTTGCAAATCAAATTTCAGATGAAAAAAGATGGTGGAGAGGAGAAAGTTCCTTTAACTAGCTGTATCTTTTCCCCCATCATTGTCTTCTAAACATTTTCCCATGATACGGTAGAAACGATTGAAAAAGGGTTTATACATTCGTTGTACAAAAAGTTAGTATATTTATAAATAAGATATATCGTACTCATTTACAAAAAATCCTTAACAATCAACAAAAATGTTAACTCAAAATCTGTATCATAATTAAGTGTTATTGTCCAACAAGATTAACCCGGGACATCTGCATATGTAATGACCCTACTTAGGCAATGTTTTGTTAAGACGCTCAACTAACGGACTTTGCGCACGAAAATTAAGTTGTCCCTGGTTAATTTGGGTGGACAATATTCTCTTTTATGCAAAAGAAAACAATGTTTGCATAGTTATAAACGATTCAAAATCTTTTACTGATTAGGGGCCATACCGATAAACAGATTTAGGGGTATCGGGTAGGTAAATGTGACTATCCAAGTGTGTAAGTTGTTTCTATAAATAGATTTTCAATACAGCTATCCTACCCAAAATAAACCAAAATATTTGTATCGATTCTCGTTTAACTTTGAACGTATATTGCGTTTTTATTCACCTGAAAGGGTGTGGCTAAGCCAAAAGGTTATTCGACGAGTTTACTTCTCGATACCTTGGTTAACATAAGGGAAAAACGTGCGGCACGAGCATGAAAACATTTCGAAATTGAAAGACTGTGCGATTGTAAAACGTGTTATTAAAAAACCTCGTAAATACAGCTTGATTCAAGCTGCAGTTACAATAATTTGCAATAACACCGACGATTTACCGCTAATTGAAAACGCTGTTTCTCCTCAATCTTCAATGTAATAACCGTTTACTAGGCTCCGCCCTTTCTCCCGAAAAAAATCAGAATATATAATATGTCATTTGAATAAACAAGATACATCTTGTCTTTTATTTTTCAAACCATAGGCCAAATATGCTAGAATATGTTAGATTATTAAAATCCATTTTCATATGATGTTTTGGTAATATTCGCTATGGTTGAAAGCGGATACCGAAATATTTCTATTAATTAGTATATGGAAAGATATAATGATGCATTTTGAAAAAAGGGAAATGATAAGTTATTGAAGTTAAATAAATAAACGAGATATGGTGTGTTAAGATACTTGCAAAAAAATGCAAAGTCGAAAACATTGTGCAAAATAAACGTCGTATTATTCGACTTGTCTGGAATTATTGTGTTAGTGAGTGCAGTCTTTTGAAATCAAACAGGGCTTAAGGTAATCTACCCCTCATGAGATTCACTCGACTTCGGAATTTTTCATGGAACATCGTTAGTTTTTTTTATAAGTATCCGAACCGGGCTACGTCATAAACAATCGGCGATGGAACGTTCACCGCTTAGACTTCGCCCAAATAATTCCGACGTCGCGTAAATCTCATTAGGGTTGAACTAATTTAAGGAGCAACATAAGAGGTAAAATGCTAAATTTCATCACTTGATCACCAAACCCTATGTTGTGGGTACTCATTTGAATCGTCTCCATGAGACGATTCAAATAGGTACCCACAATATTGGATAACAAATGCAAATTTGTGTATTTTTACTCTCTTACCCGTTGCCCCACAAACTTGTATTTTCAAACGTTTTTAAAGTGCATTTAATGTTGAATAAGTACAATGAGCATATCTTGCACAATAACGGCATTAAATCTTTTCATTTCCGCAATATTACGTTATCTTTGGATTTGATGTGTAAGACACAACTGTACAACGGCTTAAGTTCTTTCGTTCCGATTTAATTCTTAATAATAGTCTCAGAGTTGGTCTTAACACTGTCTTGTTTGAAGACGAAAACAGATCTTTTTTTCAAAGAATAAATGGAAATATGTTTCAGTTCCAAAACTATTATTGAAGTGAATAGCATAACATTTTAAATGTCTTGGTATTCTTCATCTTCTTATCCTTTTCAAAACAAGTCCTTGTTGTAGCGTATCTTTAGTAGAATGCTATATAAAACATTGAAAGAAAAGAAGAAAATGTTGAAATCCTGCATTATTATTTTTCCCTCATAGATATATTCAAGTGCTTTGAATCATGAATGTTCTGTGGCCGTTTCAAGTCTGTTTGTCGCGTGCAAGATCATTCGATTAAAGCCCGTTTAAAATGTGTTTAGGAAGGATTAATTCGATCTTAACATTTGGTGAAATACATGTAATATTATTCTTAAATATTAATATTCTAATGACATGGTTAATCCTTTAACAAATGAAAATATGTGTATTTAACCTAATCATCATTATAAGATAATCCATTTTTCAAATATACAAAAAGGTAATTTAAGCCTTTATCAAATATAACCTAGTTTTTTTACGGACTTCGAAGAGAAGGTCTTGAACAGTCATCTCTGTTCGTACTTCCTTTAATTTGAACTCTTCGAAGCTTTAAAATTATTGCTGCTTTTCGTCGAAACCCTCATAACTGCAGCTTAAAACAAGCTGCAGTTACGAGGTTTCCGATGAAAAGCGTTGATATGTTCGTGAAACAATTCCTTACGTTAAATAAATTTTACATTGCATGAAAATTTAGCTTTACCAATTCGAAAAAGTACAATACATGAAATGTAAACCTTCAATCGACTTCATTTATTACATTTCCATTACATTACTTCTTGTTTGAAGAAATATAAACATTTTCTGTACATAATAGATATGTGAAACCAATTTGCATGCAGTGATTTCAAAATGAAAGACTTAATATAAACCCTTTCCAAATGAATCCTGATTTTGAAGTCACGAATCAAAGAGAGCTTGAAAAGCGTGACAGAAAAGAAGAAAATACTGAAAACCAGCATTTTCCTCTCTTCGGCAAATGCTTTCCGAATGATAATATACAAATTAAATACATTAAACGATAATTATTGTATCGTTTGAAACTTTTCTCAATTTGGACTGGTTTATACCGGGTATATGAGCCAGGAACTGGAAAACGCCCTTCAAAGCTTTTGATTCCAACATGGTTTAAGATCAGCATTGCTAGTCTCTAATAGTTCACTCTTGGCCTGCAGCACATGTGAGATAGTAGCGTTGATCCCGGCCAGACCGCTTTTAGGCACGTGCTGATCGTGAAACACAGCTTGCTATAGGGCTATACATGCTATAAGGGACGTTTTCCAGATTCTGACTCAAATATTTTTTTTATATTTCGGAAAGGGTTACAAAACTTACATGCAACATGTTATACAATAACACAAATAAATACAATTAAATCTTTGGATGATGTCTATATCTATTTGGCACATGAACCTTCGTCACATTTATGAACACATTACGAACTTAATTGTCTTAGGCCGAATCTGAAAACAAGTGGAACGACTTTAAAAACCAAAGGAACCCTAATGCATTCTGTAGGATGACAAAGTTTAGTAGCAATTCGTCGCTTTTCAACGAAAACCTCGTAACTGCAGCTTGAAACAAGCTGCAGCTACGACGTTTTGTTGAAAAGCAGCGAATTGCCACGTTGTGAAACTTTGTCGTAATCTGTGCAAAACGATAACCTGTAACATTCTAAGTAACTGTAAGTTACCGCTCAAAATCCGAAATGAAGTCTTTGAGTAAACACTTTCCCAAACAAAACCTGAGTTTGATGAACTTAATAGAAACAATTTCGAAGACAGGAGACAAAAGAAGAATGTGCCGATTTAATCAACAAATTCTCTCTTTTTGCCATCAATATTCTCTATGCAATAATATGCGTACTTTCTATTTTTGACACCCATTGTTGTTGTTTTTTTTTTGTTTTATACTCGTTTCAAATTGGAACAGTCCCATTCCTTGCCTTTTAGGAAAGCGTTTTACACGTACGAAAGTATTACGAATGTCAAACTTTATCGTTTCACTAAAACCCATAAGAACAGCAGTTTTTGAATGTCTAAATAAGTAAGTCAGCTTCCTTCAAATGCATTTGTTCAGTACAGTTTTAAAGCACGTCGTTCCCTACGATTTGGCACTCAATACTCGTCCAACTTAAGACCCGATCGTACTACCTTCTCTTGTTGAAGGCATCAACGTAACGTGATAAAACTAACGTCACTTTAACGTCAATCAGGAGACGTCATCATATCCAGAGGGCGCCACAAGTATGTGCATTCCGGAGAACTTGTTTGGTAAGGTTTCCATCCACTTCAAACATTTTTCGATAGATTCACGCTGCTCTACGTCGTCAACGTCTTGTAAACGTTTAAAGTTCAAACTGGGTTCCGAGGAGGAATTTGTCACGTTAGACGTTCCGGTGCCGTCAGATAAACGTCCGCTTCTCGTAACGTCACTTTTCTGTTCTGATATGGACGTATTTCTGCGACTAATGGTCTTTGACGCAGGTTTCGTCGCGGCTTTTTTCCACGTTTTATGTTTATCATCACTCCTAATCCACGTCGTTTGACGTCGCGTCGTAGACAATAAAGTGTCCTGCTTTCTCTGTACTTTTGCAGTCGACATGATTTAATTCATCAAACAAAAATCCGTTTTTTCAAACTTTTCTCTACTTTTTCCTCAAAATTTCACAAAAGTTTAACGTTTCAACCAAAAAAACTTCCTCGATAATTCCAGAAAGTTCGCATCAGTTTGCCCATCCAATGTACAATGTAAATATCGAGTTTTTCCTCACAGCGACCACTTCTGTTTATATTTGACCAATATTAGCAACTGGCCTAGCCTCCTATACTACTCCCCTGCTAGTTTTTAAGTCTCAAATCGATCACGAACACTTTAAAACCTCTTCAACCTGTCAATGTCGATTCAAATTCAATACTGATAAAGTTCCAACTGCTCGCTCTTTATATTGGAAAATTCCTTCGATTTAATCCTTTTCCCATAAGCTCAAGATTTTAGCTCTTGCCGGTGTATGAAATAGTGTTGCGGGCCATAAAATATATGTTACTCGGAGTCGAAAATTGCTAAATATTGATATGGAAAGCATGTGGGAGAAAATGAGAAAATGCTGATAATCAGCATTTTCTCCTTTTCTCTCAATGTTTTCTAAAAAATGTTCTCTTCTTCTGACGTTAAACCTAAGTGTAATTTGGGAAAGGGTTGGATAATCAATGAACCGGATATTTATGAGGCAATAGCCAATCAAAATCGTTTCTTGAGTATCGTCCAATCAGAATCGATCAACGTGATCTCATTCAGAATGACGCGGGTTATTTTTTGGGCACTTAAAATTCTTCCATGAAAAATAGATATTTTGGTGGTTTGTTATTTTAATTAAAATAAGAAGTATTAACTTCAGGTGCGAAAAAACACTTACTTAGGATATTGAACCAATGTCTTTGCACTTTACCAATATAGTTACGGCCTTATACCATAAAGTATAATGTTCAAACGGCGAATTGCCTTCGGAAATTTTTGGTTGACACATTGGTCTGGCCGAGCAGTCAAGTGCTTTGCAACCGAATCCGAAAATTCTTAGAAAATACTGAATATCAAAATAAGGTTTACTTTTGGGTCATGATTGATTTATTGGGGTTTAATTTCTCTTTCAACTGTTATGGTCATATCGCGGCGGCTGGATCACCCAACACGGATTTCTGGTATTTTTTGCACCAGTACTACCTCAATATCCAAACCGAGCCTTCACTGCTCTCTCATACAGATGATTTACACCCATTGATGAGTGATAAATGAATTTTGTTAAATGTCAGAATGAATACAGATCGAGGCGGTATTCGAACTCATGACCCCTTGAAGGACTCCAACATTGTGATACCCCATCTGACAAGTGTATCATTTCGTCGTTTGGAAAAGGGTTTTATCATTTCCTAAAATATTTCATTTTAGACATATCCAAACAGTAACTGGTGTCATTGGCCATAGTCACGTTGAAATCCCACATTACTATGTCAAATTGTTTTTACTTTCTAACCATCTCTTCGGATCATCTGAAGTCAAGTATTGGTTTACCACAATACATTCATACGATCATTGAACTCGTTTTATAATTAAAAAGTGTCAAATTGCTTGAAATATAAAGTAGCCTATTTGTTTTCACAAAATGTCAATGAATCTCAGTAATCTTTAAACCATTGCATCTCACAACAAATGACCTGGCAGAGAGTTATTAGCAAGAGATGCTCTGCCAGGTTATTTATTGTGTGCTATACCAGACGGCATTTAGTGTTGGGGTGGTCCAAATTCAAAGTTTTGCAGACGACAATTCCAAATAAGTACAATTTTATATTATGTTGTCCTTTTTTATAGAAAACACTGTGGTAAATGAAGAAATTGCTTGTCACAAGCAATTTCTTTATTTTCCACAATGCTTTCCAAAGCCATTATAATATTTTGTTGGGAGATTTAAAAAAGAGCCATTGTATATTAACGGGTAAAAACGGTGCATTCTAACCATCTCTCCGTATCAATCAAAGTCAAGTATTGGTTGACCACAAAATATCCATACGTTCATTGAACTCGTTTTATAATTAAAAAGTGTCAAATTGCTTAAAATATAAAGTATTCGTTTTCACAAAATGTCAATGAATCTTAGTCATCTTTTAACTCATTACCAGACGACAAAATTTTGAACTCGTCCAAAGTCAAAGATGCTGCAGACGACAATTTCAAATTTTAAAGTGAAAGCAAATTTTACATTTTTGTAGAAAACATTGCGGGAAATAAAGAAATTGCTTGTAACAAGCAATTTCTTCATTTTCCACAATGTTTTTTAAACCATTATGCCTATCTTGTGGTGAGTCAAAAATAGTCACTGTATGTTCATGGTTAAAAATGCTGCATTATAACCATCTCTCCGTATCAATCAAAGTCAAGTATTGGTTGACCACAAAGCATTCATACGATCATTGAACTCGTTTTATAATCAAAAAGTGTTAAATTGCTTAAAATATAAAGTATTTGTTTTCACAAAATGTCAATAATTCTCAGTCATCTTTTTTAAAAAGGCATAAACAAAATGAACTTATATGACACATATAAAGTTTCAATAGTCTAGTTGCATGGAAAACTGAAATGTAGTATATTTTTGTCCGTATGACCACAGAATTCGTTTTATAATCAAAATGTGAGAAGTTGCTTAAAATATAAAGTATTTGTTTTCGCAAATGTAAATGAATATCAGTCATCTTCTAAAAAAAAACCCTGACAAAAGGAGCTAACATGAAACATATGAAGTTGCAATAGTCTAGATGCGTGGTTTATATTTTTATCTTTTTTTATCTAGCGTTTTTTTACTGTTTCGCTTAAAGGGACATTTCACTTTTGTTTCAATTTTTTTAAAGTATGTCTTGATGCCAAGATAGGTTATTCTTGTGTACATAAATACAATCAGTTTTTTTAAGTTTTTGCTGATAATTGAAAAACATACCTTTAAAGTTGAGACAGAAGGACAAATTCCATATACATTTGAACTGTTGTCCACAACAATTTGTTTAATTTAAACACAACAAGATATATTTCTCGTAAACGGCGCAATATTTTGGCGTGAAACTTTCAGAATTTTCACCAGGAAATGCGCCCTTTCAGATAAAAATAAAAGTAACATTTATGGAAAATGTCTGTGAAATGTCACTTTAATGTCTTTATGGGTCGTTTGTGACTTATTTTATTGATTGGCTGATCGGTTGGATAATAAATTGATTGACTGATTCAAGCTTTATGTCCCAATCAACAGCTAAGGTCATATTGAGAAGGAACTTTGGTGACGTCGGGTCAAAGTCCCGCGAAAACGACTGAGCTTGTTTAAAGTGTCCGCTGATTGATAAAATTAAACAATTGTGTCGAAAAAACACCTAAAGTTCTAATTACCAAATATCAAAGTTTCTACAATTTTCAAACATTAGAAGTGTTAACTTAATGATTTTCTTCCAATATACGGTGAAATCAACTGCCTAGCTTAGTAGCCTTTAAATTGTTTGGAGAGAAAAATAATCAATAGTCCGTTTACGACATCATGGTACATGTTTACACAATAAATCTATGAAAGCAACTTGATATCGAACAACTCCAAACTACTGTAATTTTGCATGCGATTGTTTGAATCTTGCAGGTGTAAGACACCTGCAAGATTCGAACCAACGCATACAAAATTATATAGAGATTATGAACGCTTTTCCTTTGTTTACAAGGGTAGAATGTATTTATAGTCTATCGGCTATAACTGTAGACTTGTATACAAACACTAAAAAAGCAAATACATAGTTTTAACATTTACCAAACCATTTATCGTGAGGTATACGAGAGAATTAATGTCCTACTCGTTTATTCTCAAAAGAGAAAGTGTTTGTGTTGGGTCGTTTATCAACAACAAGAAGTAAAGTGTTTGTATACAAGTCTACATTTATAGCCGATGAGTTATATAAGCATGCATTATTTTATCATGACTGGACAATACACGTATTTACAAAAAGAGTACACATTTTTGGATAAATAAATTTTCGGATAAACAAATTTATTGTATTGTGCTGATCCAGATTAATCCCAAGAGTGTCACAAAAATTATTATTTTCGATCATTCGAATTCTATTGCTGAAATATTAAACCAGTTAACCCTTTCTTAAACGGGTTACCCACCAATGGGTTTGAAATCGTTAACCTAAGTGGGCGAGCAGCTGGTGGCTTGGTAAGGATGTTGTGGTAGTACTGGTTTGAGAAACAACAGGAATCCATGGATAGGGGCTCCAGCCGCCGCGATATGATCCTGGTAGTTGAAAACGGCGTAAAACCCCAATAAACTAAAACTCTTAAAGGGACATTTCATTCCGATTTCAATTTTTTAAAGTATGTCTTGATGCCAAGATTGGGTATTCTAATGAGTATAAATACTATTAGTTTTTTTAAGTTGTTGCCAGTAAGCGAGATACACACATTTAAAGTTGACACATAATCGATAAATTGCATATAAATCCGAACTGTTGTCCACAACAATTTGTTCAATTTTAACACAAAAATATAAATTTCTCGTAAACGGTGTAATATTTTGGCTTGAAATTTTCAGAATTTTCATAAGGCAATATGCTCTTTCAGATAAAAATAAAAGTAATATTTATGACAAAAAATTCTGAAATGTCACTTTAAACGGGTAAAAGTTTGGATTTAGTCCGTTTTCAAATCTGCTGCAGACGACTACAAAACGGCGTTGATAAAAATAGAAAGATACGATATAGCTTGAAAAATATTTGGACAGAAGTCGAAAATGATAGTAACCACCATTTCCTTCTTTTTGTCTGAATATTTTGACAGCCTTTTCTATAAGGGACGTGGAACTTTACTTTTGTCTTGTTTGGGATAGGGTTGAGGTATCTTCTATAGGCTCCGAACAATACCCAATAAACAATATTTTCGGTGATATCCCAGCTTTTCACACCTCTAAATATATATGAGCCACTATTTGAAAAAAGGTCCCTTGCGGCATTTTCAGAAAAAAATGCTTCCAGATCAGCCTGTGATCAAATGCAGTCCAAGCAGTATCCTTGCTGCTATGTTTTAGTTACTGCCTGTCAAGCAGGAGCTATTAGAGAAACACATGGATCTTGATCAGAGTGTGCGTATAAGGATCCACTTTGTCCTCAAATGCCTTAAGGGACATTTTTCGAGATCCCGGCTCATATATAAAATAATACTAAAACTCGATCGTTTAAGAGGTTAAATAGGACAACAGCATTGACGTCATTATTTGCGGAAATGTGATAACGTGTGATGAACTTTTATGACGTCACGTCAGTTATTGCTTAACTTTGTAAAAACGGCGTTTATGTTTAATTCGATTCTTCATAAATCCCTTATTATTTATCGCACGCTAACAAAATTTATATTGGATAGAAAGAAAGAAATACTGGCATTGTAAATATGTTTTCATATTTTTCAAATATTCAATTATTTTTTATTTATCGCACGGTGAACATCCAGCGACGTCGCATTTTTCGCCGGTGATTTGTAACACATCATCGCGACAATTTATACGTAAATTGCTCTGTTTTCGTCTGTTTCGGGAGAATCTGTGGGAAAAAAGTACCAAACGATGTAAAAATATCTCCTCTTCATAGTTGTTCACGTGTGAGAGAAGATTCAACATTAATTTTCAAAATATAATCAAAGTTAGTATACTCGATAGTGGCGTGATTTTTGTATTTAAAACTATACAGTCGGAATATTTTCAAAAATATGTTTTCTGTGATGCATTTAAATAAGAATCTTTTTACTCTAAGAAAAAGTACATTAGACACCAATCGAATTGATTTATTAGTCATTGATATCAAATCAGAGAAAACGCCATTTCTAATCTTTTTAAAATGTCTAACCATGATGTCACACTTGCGAAAAATGCCTAAAATCTAGCAATGTACGCTACTTCTCTATATGTTCATGCGTATAATAATGAAAATTCAAATGAAAAGGTGTTAATTTTCCAAAAGTACATATGTTGACGCTTATAAAAATGTATAATTTGTCATGTTTTGAAACAGTTTTATTCTTGTCATTGCAAATTCAAATTGTCTAACCGTCTTGTCACACGACGTTCAAAACGTTCACCGGTATTTACGTAACGCTTCATAAGAGCTCGTAGTTATACCGATAGTATGGAAATAATTTAGCATACATTCTAAATAGTATCAAACGATCTATATCTTTGTGACCTACATTAAAAGTGCATTATTTCTGTTAACTTTATAGTGTTTTCTGTAGCAAATGTTCGTTTTATTTGGAAGAAAAAGGGCTAAAGAAGCACCAATAAAACGACGTTTTCGGTGTTGAAAAAGGCAAATAACTTTAGAAAACAGTGTATCTTTTTTATATAGGCTGGTGGATTTCAATGAAATTTCCACAATACAAAGATATAATTATTCTAAAACACATTTCATAATGTTTTGCTTATTCGCGGTTTAAATTACAATATTGAAGTCATAAAGCAATCCGCCGGTAACAGGTATTTTTGCGTCATGATGACGTTTATGGCGGAGAGAAAGTGTGCTATAAATTGACTTCGTATCGCGTATAAGTATTATAACACATCAGAAACCAAAACATCTATATACATGTACACAATGCATCTTATTAATTAATTGTTGATAGTTATTTCATTTATCTTTAAAGTTAGGTAAAGTTAGTATGAGTATCTATTACTGCTACATTGTACTAGTAATAATATATTTGTCATAATTATTTCAAACGTTCAATGCTAATCAGTTGAACCGCGTATATTGCCGAATCTAATGGAAATTTGTTAAATCTTTTCCATGTCAAATTTCTCCTCATACATCGAGTAACAAACTTGCAGATTACTGGGAAAATAATTTCCTGCAAACGCAAACGGCGAAAGCTGACAATGCCTAAAAATAGAGGACGTTCCAGAAAAAATGGATATATCGCGTTGTCAAGTCTAAAAGCGAGAAAGTGTATCTTCAATCATGTGCTACATTATCAACATAAACTATCTTGAAAATGGTGTGTTAGTTCTTACCGAAGAGGAACACGCGCGAAACAGTTGTAAGATGCTTTAAGTGCCATTTCTTACCTTAAAGATTTTTGTAAAATATTATGTGATTAACTTAATTATGCTAAAATGGCACACGTTTACTATAAACTTGTGATACATAACAAACTGTCTCATTGAATGATTTGATCTCTTTTAGATCAATAAGCCTCAAACATGTACATAAGGGTCTACACACTTAATTACAAGTCTTTACTACTACATTTTCGTAACACGTATTATTTAACGCAATTTGAGAGTAACGCGCGACGTTGAGACGTTAAAATAACGCCGACGTCATGTTACAAAAAGTTAAGCAATAACTGACGCAACGTCTTATACAAATGACATAAAAGTACTTGAAAATGATAGGGAAAATTCTGAAAAGTTCAAGCCAAAGTATTGCACCGGTCATGAGGAATACATATTTCCTTTAAATCAAATCAAGCGTGGTAAACTACGATTCAGCTGGTACCCAGGCATATTTATCTGTGTGTCGCAGTACGTTTCGGGGCGGTAACCAGCCTACGGGTGGGATTATTCGGTCATTTCCCTCTCAACTTAAAAATCATTTTCAACTTAAAAAGCATTTTTCAAGCTTATCACGAATAATTTTAAAAAAACAACACTAATAGCATGAAACAAATTAGAATTTTCGCATCAAAACGCTTTTTCTCACAAAATGGTTTTAAATTATTTTTTTAAATGGTATTCCTAAGGGAATAAATATACAAATATTAAACAATTGCTCTATCTCAATATTTCGGCGTAGTAGCCTTTTTCTAGAGAAAAATGTAAAAAAATTAACGCTACATTATAATATTGTACTATTGTTTACGTTAACGCTTACAGTAATGGCGGCGTATAGCGTTGACGTCACGACGTCGCCGCCAAACCTACACGACGTCATTCCCGCGTTAACCAATACTTACGTCAAAGCGTTATACGTATCTTTGACGTTACAGCCCTGTGGACGTCCCGTAGCAAGTTTATTGATCCAAATACTTTCCCGTAATTGTCTCTCAATCTTTTCCGCACCGTATAGCCTTTCTAAGCATGCAAACCGCAGATCTTCATGGGTGTGATTTTTCCCAAAATGCTCATTAATAGGCTTATCCTTCCCTAACCGTACATCTCGGAGGTGTTCCACCATTCTTTCCCTTAGTTCCCTTTCTGTCTCACCAACGTAAACGGTACAGTTACATTTATGGCATAAAATGGCATAAATGACATTCCGTGTACGGCAATTGACAGTGGAATTAGTGTTGTATGTCACTCGATGTAATGTGTCACTTACAGGGTTCCTGGACAGAAGATTGCAGTTTGTACATCCAGTTTTACAGTTCTCGGAATTGCATTTCACAGCCTTTAGACCTTGAGCCACCAATAACCCCTGCTCCCCCCCCCCCCCCAGGGGGAATTTTGAAGGGTATGATTTTCTGAAAGCTTATAGCAAATGCTACAAGATGAGCGTTGTTTGCACTCTGGCCGTTGGGGCTTTTGGCTGTAACCCTTATCTAAAACCCTTAACCCCTTTAAATTTTTTATTCAAATATACAAACATTTATTTGGTCATATCTTCATTGAATTATAACCTACATATGTCAATATGGTATCAAATGAAAGCTTATGACTTGCTCTTTCATTTGTACTAATTTTATGCAAATTAGCTCATTTGCATATTCATGAATATTAATGATTTTCCTTAAAAATGTCAATTTTTGGTTGAAATTTGGTTGATAATTTCCAAAACAAGGAGTTTCTGTCCAGGGGGAATTTTGTAAACATGGTTTATCAGTAAGAACATTTTATTAGAAACATTTTGAGCCTTGTTTGCACTCTGGCGGTTGGGGCTTTTCGGCGTGACCCTTATCTAAACCCTTAACCCTACCAAATTGTTCATTCAAATTTTGAAAATGACTTTGGTCATATCTTGGTTGAATATTTACTCACAGATGTCAGAATGGTATCAAATGAAAGCTTATGACTTGTTCTTTCAGTTTAAGATATGTTATGCAAATTAGCTCATTTGCATATTCATGAATATTAATTATTTTTCCTAAAATTGCGATTTTCGACTAAAATCTGGTAAATACTTTCCAAAACAAGACATTTTTATGCAGGGCAATTGTGTAAACATAATTAATCTTAAAGAAAATCATGTAAGAAACATTTTGAGCGATGTTTGTACTTTGGCTGTTGGGGCATTTGGCCAAAACCCTTATCTAAACCCTTAATCCTATGAAATAGTTCAGTCATTTCAAAACGTTTTTATCATATCTTGGTTGAATATTGACCTACAGATGTAAGAATGGTGTCAAATGAAAGTTTATGACTGTCCCAATAATTTGTTATAAATTTTATGCAAATTATCTCATTTGCATATTCATGAATATTAATGACATTACTTAAAACTGTGACCTTTTTAGCGGGTATTTGGTAAATACTTTCAAAAACATTTTGTTTCTACTCAAGGAGAATCATGTAAACATAGTTTATCTTAACGAACATTTTATTAGAAACATTTTGAGCAATGTTTGCAATCTGGCGGTTAGGGCTTTTGGACTGACCCTTTTCTAAACCCTTAACCCCATCAAATTTTTCATTTGAATTTTCAAAACGTTTTTGGTCACAGCTTGATTGAATATTGACCTACAGATGTCACTACGGTATCAAATGAAAGCTTATGGATGACTCTTTCATGTGCTATTATTTTCTATGCAAATTAGTTCATTTGCATATTCATGAGAATTAATGATTTTCCTTAAAATTGTGATTTTCAGCGAAAACCTGTTAAATACTTTCAGAAAATACTTTCAGAAACAAGGCGTTTCTATTCAGGGAAATTATGCAAACATGATTTATCTTAAAGAACATTATATAAATAACATTATAAGCGATGTTTGCACTGTGGTAGTCGGAGCTATTGGCAAAACCCCTTATCTAAACCCTTAACCCTATCAAATTGTTCATTAAAATTTTCAATATGTTTTTGGTCATATCTTGATCAAAAATTGACATACAAACGTCATAATGGTATCAAATGAAATCTAGTGAATTGCTTGTATATTTGCAATTTGCTCATTTGCTTATTCATGAATATTATTGATTCTTTAAATGTTTGGGATAAAACCACATTTATTGTGGAAAATCCATAAAATGTATTCCATTTGACTGTTCTAACGTATATGTTATATAGTAACCCTGTAATGTTAAGTACATAGTAGCCCTGTTATGTTTAGTACAATAAATGATGATGGTTCTTTGCATTAAATAGACATTCTAGTGTTGATCTATATTGGTTTCCATTATGATAACCTAGCCAAACTCCCAGAGTGTAAGTAATTCCAAGATTGCCACCAAGTGTGATGTAAATCATTTTTGGTCAAATTGTCCTAAAACAGTGCAAAAAGTAAGCGTCTTAATATTGGATTTCATATGCTGATCTAAACTAAGTTTTAGTTGTAGCAATTAAATATCAGGAAAGAATTGAACTGAAAATATCTAAGGCTATCTAATGCCATCCTTGAAAACATATGCCATATTGAAAGATATTTTATATGTATCGCAAGGGAACTATTTTCAATCCCTTGTGGGGTTATACTATGCTGAAAGCACATATAAGACATATGTATAGGTTCGGAAGAATTTGAATGTACATTCAGCATGGGCTGTCGGTAGTATGGATCAGTTCACAGTTTACATCTGTTCTGATCTGATACAGACAAATAAATGCATTGTAAATAACTGCAATAATCTTTTGATCACAATCGGTTATTGTCTGTACTCTAGCTACATACGCACAGCGAGTACATTTCTTGATTTATGCATCTGATACATAGGCTTTACATATGGCACCCAAAGCTTAAATCATCTAAAGTTAAAATACCTCAATTGAGCATAAGGGAATGGTAACACTAGTGTCCCTGATCTGTCAGCCACATATCAAATACACTTACGGCAAACAAATTGACTTGGCTATGAGGAATACACAAGGAAGGGCTCTCAAGATTGAACAAAATCATGCTGTTTTCTCCATGTGAATGGCAAAAAATTGGACTTGATAATTGCTTAACAATGTTATCCTGCTATATGTATGCAATTTGTCTACATTCCAGGATCTCTATTCAGCCATAAAAATTACAAAAATAATTGAAATAATTAATTTTATATGTGTATTAGGATAAAGTCCCGCAGGTTAGACACCTTTTGTATCATTATATGGCATTTGATAAAATGTTTATGTTCAAAGTCCTATTTTGAGGCAATTTTGGATTCATCAATGGATAACATTCTGTCAACAAAACTAGATATAAGCAATAACACCAGTACAATACATGGAATCAATTAAACTTATTTGCACTTAAACAATAAAGATTAAAAAAAATCAAATGGAAACTAAATGCATACATTGATAAATAAGATTTATAGGAACAAAATATGATGGGTTACACACTTTAAAATCGCAGTTACTTCCAAACAAAACACCAAATAGATCTCAAACAAGGCTTATATGTTGTTAAAAGAGTGAATATGGATATCAGATGGTTAAAAACTCACGAGAAAGAAAAAAATCCCACCTTTTGGTAGGTATTTAACTTGAAAACAATCACAAACTGTAGATAAACCATCAATATACATGCATATGTAAATGAGCCAATTTGCATAAAATAACGGCAAATTAAAGAAAAAGTCATTAGCTTTCATTTGATACCATTCTTACATCTGTAGGTCAATATTCAATCAAGCTATGACCAAAAACGTTTTGAAAATTCAAATGAAAAATTGATGGGGTTAAGGGTTTAGATAAGGGTCACGGCCAAAAACCCAACCGCCAGATTGCAAACATTGCTCAAAATGTTTCTAATAAAATGTTCTTTAAGATAAACTATGTTTACATGATTCCCCTTGAGTAGAAACACAATGTTTTTGAAAGTATTTACCAAATACCCGCTAAAAAGGTCAGTTTTAAGTAATGTCATTAATATTCATGAATATGCAAATGAGATAATTAGCAAAAAAAAATTATGGCAAATTATTGGGACAGTCATAAGATTTCATTTGATACCATTCTTCCATCTGTAGGTCAATATTCAACCAAGATATGATAAAAACGTTTTGAAATGACTGAACTATTTTATAGGGTTAAGGGTTTAGATAAGGGTTTTGGCCAAATGCCCCAACAGCCAAAGTACAAACATCGCTCAAAATGTTCCTAATATGATTTTCTTTAAGATTAGTTATGTTTACACAATTCCCCTGCACAAAAATGTCTTGTTTTGGAAAGTATTTACCTGATTTTGGTCGAAAATCGCAATTTTAGGAAAATAATTAATATTCATGAATATGCAAATGAGCTAATTTGCATAACATATCTTAAGGGGGAATGCTCCAGTTTTTCGGAACACTCGGTCTTTACTGTAGTAAATTAACTGTTTCGTACCAATATGTTTCGCTACCATATTTTCAATAATATAACACATCATTACAATTTACCATTTTCGAAGGTAAAAGTGTATTTATTATGCGAAACTGATTTTCTCAAGATGGAAATCGATTATTTAGAGCAAGACAGTCGTACGTATGTATGCAGTTACCACTGTTTTGCGTCATTTTATTCATGTTTAGATGATAAAAATTGCTGTAATTCACTAATAAGTGCGCTGACCTATACATTTTCTTTTTTAATTATTACCAGAACATGTTGCTTTATACAATGAGGGAGTTTTATCAAATTCTATTATGTAGAACTTGAAATATTTCCAAAAATATGCAAATTTTGACTTAAAACTGTCCACATTCGTTGATCTAACCGAACACGTGAGCATGCTGTTTTATACATTTACGCGTTTATAGTAGCACATATTTTGGGTTTTCTGTTCTTATTAAATGTAGGGCGGTACTTTAAATCCGTTTTCGGGACTAAACGGTGAATAAACAGCATTTTATTAGCATTTTAGTGACCTTGGACAGGTGCAACAAATAGTGCATTTTTTTATGTAGGGGTATGCGATACGAATACCCATAAAATTCAAACAAGATCGCTGACCACCCATTTTTATTTTATTTTTCAATTGGTAATAGCATGTAATTTCAACATACAAAATATAAATAAATTCTATTATTGGGAAAAAAAATAGGAAACTGGAGCATTCCCCCTTAAAATGAAAGAGCAAGTCATAAGCTTTCATTTGATACCATTCTGACATCTGTGTGTAAATATTCAACCAAGATATGACCAAATTCATTTTCAAAATGTGAATGAACAATTTGGTAGGGTTAAGGGTTTAGATAAGGGTCACGCCGAAAAGCCCCAACCGCCAGAGTGCAAACAAGGCTCAAAATGTTTCTAATAGAATGTTCTTACTGATAAACTATGTTTACAAAATTTCCCCTGGACAAAAATGCCTTTTTTAAGAAAGTATTTATCAAATTTTTGCCAAAAAATGGAAATTTTAAGGGAAATCATTAATATTCATGAATATGCAAATAAGCTAATTTGCATAAAATAACTTCAAATGAAAGAGCGAGTCATAAGCTTTCATTTGATACCATTTAGACATCTGTAGGACAATATTCAATAAAAATATGACCAAATAAGTATTGTAAATTTGAATGAAAAAAATGATAGGGTTAAGGGTTTTAGATAAGGGTTACAGCCAAAAGCCCCAACGGCCAGAGTGCAAACAATGCTCAAAATGTTTCTAAGATATTGTACTTTATGAAAAACTATGTCTACAAAATTCCCCCTGGGGGGGGGGGAGCAAACATGTTTCTGGCCCAGGGACTACTTATTTGTCTTGCCATGAACAAGCGTGTCACTGAGATTTTTGTCACGCCTATATGCAACAAGCGGTGGGTCTTTGAAAACATCTTTCAATTTGTCAGATCTATGTAAAACATTCATATGTTTTTTTACTATTTGATGGACATCTGGTAGAAGGTTGGTATATGTTATTACCAATGGTACTCTCTTCGTTGCCTTATTTTCTTTTTTGTTTTGGTGCAAGAGTGATTGACGGTCAAGATTGTCGACTCGTTTTAACTGTGACTCTATCAATTTCCCACTAATGGTTTAATGGTTTTAAATTAGTTTTTTATGAATCTCAAATGAATTAGGACTCTTTTCCCACGTCCCAGCTCATTATATTCATGAATATTAATTAATGTTATACGTTGATCGTTCGCCACTATTCATGTTTTTATTATAGTTTGCATGTTATCACCTCCAAACCAGATGTTACGTATGTACACAAAGGCCAACCGATCGAAGACGGTGATTCAATGACTCTTTTACCATATTTCACCTTAATGTACTTTCACCCATCGTTAGATACCAAACGATTTGTGAAACTTTGGGAATCATCATTGGCCACAGAAATTAAAGACGGGATCCGTATTTTACTATAATGGATATCCTGGGAAATTTTCGGATGACAATTTTGGCAACGTTTGGAAGGTTTTGAAAACACTAAAAACTGGCACAGCTGAGAACAAAGTATACCTATGTGTAATCTCACAGTGACTGCTTTTTTGAAACATGCATATGACATTTTGTTAGCTTTGGCATCAATTTTTAATCATTAACTCCTTGCAAACTTGACCTGTTTCGAATTTATAGATGATCAGAAAATGGTACAACAAAATCAGCAAAAGAATCTTTTCAATCCATCAATCCCATTGCCTGATTCCCTTATTAACATATTTCTTTGTAAACATAATAACAAAACAACAAAACAAGCTTAACAAATGCCGTCCAACATGTTGCATCGACACTCAATGTTAACGTGAAGTGGTGGTGAATAGTTATTTTCTATATCTCTGGATAAAAGTGTTTTATATCGTAGTTGTGCATTTCAACAGTAGTCTAGTTCATTTATTTTATAAGTCAAGCATCCGTATCTTCCCAAAAAGTCAATGGACTGGAAACTCAAACTCGTTCGTATTGTAAGATGTGCACTCATATACGATAAAGAATATTTCTTATATATGATAATAGTAAATACGAAAGCTCGAAAACATGAAGCTTCTCCTGCCCTTAGCTGTGCTAGTAAAATTGTCTATAATGACATAATACTATATGCAGCTATCACTTCAAATTGCCTTCTGCAACATCTTTGAATTTAGACCAATCCAAAATTTTGAAGTTCGGTAATGGGTTTTCAGAGGCTCTGATATTGTTATCAAAAGACGCCGCAAACACACAAACTATAATGAACACCTCAACGTGGATGCGCTATAACGAGGTATATGAGAGAAGAATAGATAGACAGGTGCACCATCACTGTATGGACACGGATTGTCCGCTAAACCACATGCACGAACAATGGTGAGTCCATTTATGTTTACCCGCCCCCTCCCTTCCCACCCCGATCTTCGCTCCCCTATAAACATGAACCCCTCAACGTGGATCCGCTATAACGAGGTTTATAAGAGAAGAATAGATAGACAGGTGCACCATCACTGTATGGACACGGATTGTCCGCTAAACCACATGCATGAACAATGGTGAGTCAATTTATTTTTAACCCCCACCCTTAATTATTTTCAGTATAGTATATCATTTTGATAAATATGTCGTTTTTAGCCACTTACAAACCTCCAAAAAAGATTTCAAGTTGCTGAATTTCTTTTAAAAATGTGTATTTTAGGTTAGAAAACATTTTGGATTATGAAGAAATTGCTTGTGACAAGCAATTTCTTCATTTTCCACAATGTTTTCCAAGCTATTTTCTTGATGGGCGTCATAAAGCGTCACTGAGTGGGAATTGGTGATTTTTCAAAGGCCCTGAAATTGTTGTTATCCAAAGACGCCGCAAACAGACAAACAGACAAACAGTCAAGCTATTAGCCCTATAAACATGAACTCCTCCACACGATCTTCGCTCCCCTATAAACATGAACACCTCAACGTGGATCCGCTATAACGAGGTATATGAGAGAAGAATAGATATACAGCGCACCATCACTGTATGGACACGGATTGTCCTCTAAACCACATGCACGAACACTGGTGAGTCCATTTATGTTTAACCCCCCCCCCCCGATCTTCGCTCCCCTATAAACATGAACCCCCCAACGTGGATCCGCTATAACGAGGTATATGAGAGAAGAATAGATAGACAGGTGCACCATCACTGTATGGACACGGATTGTCCGCTAAACCACATGCACGAACACTGGTGAGTCCATTTATGTTTAACCCCTCCCCCCCCCCCAATCTTCGCTCCCCTATAAACATGAACCCCCCAACGTGGATCCGCTATAACGAGGTATATGAGAGAAGAATAGATAGACAGGTGCACCATCACTGTATGGACACGGATTGTCCGCTAAACCACATGCATGAACAATGGTGAGTCCATTTATGTTTACCCCCCCCCCCCCATCTTCGCTCCCCTATAAACATGAACCCCTCAACGTGGATCCGCTATAACGAGGTATATGAGAGAAGAATAGATAGACAGGCGCACCATCACTGTATGGACTCGGATTGTCCGCTAAACCACATGCATGAACAATGGTGAGTCCATTTATGTTTACCCCCCCCCCCTTCCGATCTTCGCTCCCCTATAAACATGAACTCCTCAACGTGGATCCGCTATAATGAGGTATATGAGAGAAGAATAGATAGACAGGCGCACCATCACTGTATGGACACGGATTGTCCGCTAAACCACATGCACGAACAATGGTGAGTCCATTTATATTTAACACCCCCCCCCATCTTCACACCCCTATAAACATGAACCCCTCAACATGGATCCGCTATAACGAGGTATATGAGAGAAGAATAGATAGACAGGTGCACCATCACTGTATGGACACGGATTGTCCGCTAAACCACATGCATGGCCAATGGTGAGTCCATTTATGTTTAACCCCTCCCCCCCCAATCTTCGCTCCCCTATAAACATGAACCCCCCAACGTGGATCCGCTATAACGAGGTATATGAGAGAAGAATAGATAGACAGGTGCACCATCACTGTATGGACACGGATTGTCCGCTAAACCACATGCATGAACAATGGTGAGTCCATTTATGTTTACCCCCCCCCCCATCTTCGCTCCCCTATAAACATGAACCCCTCAACGTGGATCCGCTATAACGAGGTATATGAGAGAAGAATAGATAGACAGGCGCACCATCACTGTATGGACTCGGATTGTCCGCTAAACCACATGCATGAACAATGGTGAGTCCATTTATGTTTACCCCCCCCCCCTTCCGATCTTCGCTCCCCTATAAACATGAACTCCTCAACGTGGATCCGCTATAATGAGGTATATGAGAGAAGAATAGATAGACAAGTGCACCATCACTGTATGGACACGGATTGTCCGCTAAACCACATGCACGAACAATGGTGAGTCCATTTATATTTAACACCCCCCCCCCCCATCTTCACACCCCTATAAACATGAACCCCTCAACATGGATCCGCTATAACGAGGTATATGAGAGAAGAATAGATAGACAGGTGCACCATCACTGTATGGACACGGATTGTCCGCTAAACCACATGCATGGCCAATGGTGAGTCCATTTATGTTTAACCCCCCCCCCCCAACCTCCGATCTTCGCTCCCCTATAAACATGAACTCCTCAACATGGATCCGCTATAACGAGGTAT
Source organism: Fragum sueziense (assembly GCA_963680895.1). Taxonomy (NCBI): domain Eukaryota; kingdom Metazoa; phylum Mollusca; class Bivalvia; order Cardiida; family Cardiidae; genus Fragum; species Fragum sueziense. The sequence continues at coordinate 13,808 of CAVMGG010000933.1, read as the reverse complement.
ATGAGAGAAGAATAGATAGACAGGTGCACCATCACTGTATGGACACGGATTGTCCGCTAAACCACATGCACGAACAATGGTGAGTCCATTTATGTTTGTACATCCCCCCACCCCCCCTCTTCGCTCCCCTATAAACATGAACTCGTCCACGTGGATCCGCTATAACGAGGTATATGAGAGAAGAATAGATAGACAGGTGCACCATCACTGTATGGACACGGATTGTCCGCTAAACCACATGCACGAACAATGGTGAGTCCATTTATGTTTGTACATCCCCCCCCACCCCCCTCTTCGCTCCCCTATAAACATGAACACCTCAACGTGGATCCGCTATAACGAGGTATATGAGAGAAGAATAGATAGACAGGTGCACCATCACTGTATGGACACGGATTGTCCGCTAAACCACATGCACGAACAATGGTGAGTCCATTTATGTTTGTACATCCCCCCCACCCCCCTCTTCGCTCCCCTATAAACATGAACACCTCAACGTGGATCCGCTATAACGAGGTATATGAGAGAAGAATAGATAGACAGGTGCACCATCACTGTATGGACACGGATTGTCCGCTAAACCACATGCACGAACAATGGTGAGTCCATTTATGTTTGTACATCCCCCCCCCACCCCCCTCTTCGCTCCCCTATAAACATGAACTCGTCCACGTGGATCCGCTATAACGACGTATATGAGAGAAGAATAGATAGACAGGTGCACCATCACTGTATGGACACGGATTGTCCGCTAAACCACATGCACGAACAATGGTGAGTCCATTTATGCTTAAATCTATCCCCACCACCAAATTCATACGGCGATCCATTTTGAAAGCTATTTCATAATATAATATCATAAGATACCGAACATTTCGAGCAATTTCGTTCGCCATCCGTGGCAATGGAAATTGACGATATCGCCTCTCGTTAATATTCAGGCAACGGAAATTAACAGTCGATGTCCTCGCTAATTTCCGTTGCCACAGATGACGCCCGAAGTTTCAAATGTTTGGTATCTAACGTTGGATGGAATACCGTGCCCTAACGTATACAACCCATCATTAGCACCAAAGAGCCAGAGGTGAAATTAGAAAAGTGCCAGTAAATCCTAAACTGTGTTATATTTCCATTCCAAATACAAATATAAGCATTTTGAACGGTTTAGAATTTTGAATTAATGCAAAATTATAGAAATATTTGACAAAAATGTTATAAATTACCTCCCTTGCATATGGATATAGAGTAAAAAGATATTTGTAAATTATTTTCTTCTTGACGCATAATCTTGAAATCCGGCACGGTGAATCAACTTATTTGAAGTGTATTTACAAGTGTGTGTAATTTGATGCATGTCCCATGGCTAGAAAGTGGTGTTTTTAATGATGGGTCATATATTACCGTTTTGCTACTTGATTACACTTCAAAACATACAGGTGACGTCGACTAAGTTATTTCGACGTCGTGTGAGTGCGGAATCCTTCCTTTTTGAACTTACATTGTTGATTTCGAAAGGTTTATTTTCTAGAATGTCTCTTTAAATGACAAGAAGGATAGTAAACGAGTAATAAAAAAGACATCGATTATGATTAAGTGAGTCCCTGCTTTTGTTCCGATTTACCTTCCCCTTATAGCATGATCAATTATCAATCATTGGAAATTCTAATGCGAACTTCACCGTTCGTTTGAGGATGTCATTATGACTATCTCGTATTTCACGAGAGATGAAGTAGTAAGCAAAACATAGACAGTCTTAAAGATGTTACTAAACTGCTATTCTCTGATCTGACTGGAATATTACAGCAGAAAAAGATAAAACGGGGTCTTCATTTACACAAAAAAAAAACGTAAATGCATCCAAATCTATTATTAAGGTTTTCTGGGGCTGGTGCCACTTGCAGGTCTTTTGGTCGTTTAGGAAAGGGTTCAAGTGACAGGATAGAAATATTCTGTCGTCTGCAGCACAATACATGATGAATTCGGGTAGGTCTAATATAAAGATAATAAAAAAGTACATTCATGTCATCTTTGAAGGGCAATTATCGCAAGACAAGGTTCTACATCCACATACAAGCGTAAAGGAAAGGGTGGATATAAAATCCTTGGCCTGCGCAAATGGGGATGACAAATGGTTGTGTCATTTGTATGGGACTTCTAGAAGCATCATGGGGGGACAAAATATATATACTTATGTGGACATTATAAAGTGATATGGATAATCGATTTATAAGTAGGGGAATTTTCATATTTACCCTTCTTACATCGCGAAATGTTTTGAAATTAGAAAGAAACAGTCAATGCTATGGGCAAGCAATCCGTTACCGATATTATCCAAATTGAAGATGTGCACAAGAGTCTTTCATTGTTGCATAATGTTTTGCGAACTATTGTTATGATATAGTTTTTACAATGATGATAATAAATATCCATAACATTTTTATAAACCCATAACACATTGGTAAAGGTAAAGATTTAACCTTAATCCTGCCTTGCCTTCAAAATGTTAATCCCGTCCTAAATTACCTTTACCTCGATCTGTTGTAGGTCAGCATTGTGTTCCTTGATCATCTGAATGCATCAATTGAAAAAAAATCGTCTCATACTTTAATACCAATTTAAACGTTTCGCATATTTTCTTTAAACATGCTTCCCTTTCAAGATGCATTTTTATTCGTATTATTATTTTCAAGTTAGAGTTTCTATTCGTAGTCATCTCACATAAAAATTGTGTTCTTTTTGAAAAAAGAAAGTGGCAAAAGGGACAAAAATTAGAACTGTGTCAGTTATAATATTTATATTCAACTAGTCATCAATATTATGACTACGGGAATTCCTTATTACCAAAAGAAGGGATTAGCCTTTCTTTTTATGTATGACTAAATATATGCAATCAAAGCTATAATGTCGCTTGTCATCGAAAACCTCGTAACTGCAGCTTGGTTTAAGCTGCAGTTTCGAGGTTTATGTTGAAAAGCAGCGATATGTGCCTTTTTCGATAGAAGCTCAATTACGTATAAATGGGTATAAACGCATTCCAAGGGTAATTCCCTTTTTACTGTGATAGATTCTTAAGAAATATTTTAGTAGCTTTAAAATGATGCAATTCCACAATATATGGGGAGAATAATAATATTTGAGCAATTATATCACTCAAGTGAATCACGTTTGGTGATTGCCTCGTGAATACCCTTTTGAGCAAGGATCTGGAAAAAGGGGCATTGAACGCATAAATTCAGACCACCAAGTTTCAAGACCACCCTGTACATAAGAGCAGTTCCATCACTTTACATGCTGTTCTTTTACAGTTGCGACAGGCTGCAAAGAAGCTATTAGAGAACAACATGGACCCTGATCAGACTGCGTGTATATGCAGTCTGATCTGGAACCATGTTAGTATCGAATGCTATGAGGGCCCTTTTCCATTATCCAGACTAATCTATATGACTGATTTTCGTCGAAAACCTCGTAACTGCAGCTAAAGACAAGCTGCAGTTACGAGGTTTTCGATGAAAATCGACGATTATGTTAATACCAGATTTGCTTATTCACACAGATTAGTGTTTAAAATTGGGATTAAAATAATAGTGAAATAGATTTGTCACTGTTCCACCTTAATCCTTTCCCAAACAAAACCTATGGATGACATTCCTAATAGAAAAGGCTTGGGAAAGTATTGAGACAAAAGGAGAAAATGCTGATGATCAGCATTTTCTCCTTTTGGCTCAATATTTTCCTATGATAAATATATTGTGTACAAATACAATCTTTCAACGTCCATTGTGTGTTCTTCAACAACTTTTGGGTGGCACCACCCTGAAATTGTATTTGCTGTTTAGTTAACCTTTTTGTGACTTCAATTTTGTGCTTGATTTCTTAAAATGTTTGGAGACTTGCGATGCTGGCGTCATCATTTTCTTCTTTTCTTTCAATTTTTTCGAAGTTTTTTTTTTTTTTTTTTTTTTTTTTTTTTTTTTTTTTTTTGGAAGGGTTTAATTAAGGGTAAATGGAGCCAGGGTAGTAAAGCGATGACGTAAATCAAGACACATCCCTTACAAATTCACTCCATTCAAACATTTTCCCAAACGACTAGGGGAATCTTTATTAAAAGCTAGCCGTTCCTAGCCGTTCCAGACGACAAAATGAATGTAGTTAAGAATACATGTATATGTACGATAAATCATGGAAAGCATTGTGAGAAAAGAAGAATATGCTGAATATCAGCATATTCTTCTTTTCTCTCAATGTTTTCAAAGCTGTCTTGATTATAGGTGTCTAATCAAGGGTTTGGTTGGGAAAGGGTTAATCCAGAAGTAGTGAAAAGACTCCATTCATCTAATGGGCCTTTTCATTGATGTCTATGGGTTCATTTATTAATGCATGGAAAGGGATAATCGAACCAAGTGATTTTATTTAAAAGAAATAATAATTGTGGTCAAAGCAAATGTGGTCCTTAGATCACAAACATTATATTGGTCTATAGCCGTTGGGAAGTCAAAACCTCGTAACTCCAGCTTGTTCAAACTGAAGTTACGAGGTTTTGACCTCCCACTAACGCTATGCTGAACCCATTCCTGGGCGACAAGATCGTAGACTAGTCAAAATCATATTAATAAGGTGTTGCAAAAGACAAAATAATTGTGAACGTTCAAGCCTTCATATTTTTCTGTTATGTATAAAAAAGCAGAACATACTGAGGGAAACTGGTACACAATAGAAGATTTCCTTCTTTTCCATATTTATTTATTTTTTCTTTATCTAGGCTCATCCGAATAGAGTTCCCCGAATTCGATTCCGTTCACGGCTAATATCCTTTCTGTGATGTGTCTCCCACCAATGTAGTTGTAGTTTTTGTGAATAATCATAAAAGTAAACCTACGTTTTGATGAATCACATGATTTTGGTATGATATATTTCCATTTACTTTTCAAATAATCCATATTGAAGGATCTACCAGTTAAAGTTTTTTCTTCACCCTTTATGGAATTGACTCAATTTTAGTGTTACTAATACAGCTTAAAGGGACATTTCACATAGTAATTACTCGTGAATTTTAATTTTCTTTTGTCTGAAATAATATTATTGTCTTATTGAAGTTTTGAAAATGTCAAATCAAAATATTGCGACGTTTACGATAAATTCATATTTTTTTCTAATTTAGGTAGATCTATACAGACGTTCAGATGTAAATGGCCTATGTCATTTTCGTCTCGGCTTTAACGGCGTTTCTTTTGCTTATCACCAACAACTTTAAACGCCAAATAGAATAACCAATCTTGGCATCAAGACACACTTTTCAAAAAATGAAATGAGAATTTTATATCCCTTTAAATTGCTTAAATATAGAAATATCACAGTTTGACAAACAAACTCTCTGGCTGATCATTGTGTAATCTAGCTTCTTGTTCCTTTTTTATAAGAATTATACATTATCTTTGGCCACGTCAGTAGTTATGGAAGCGGACTTGAGTACCATATGGTAGAGCGTGGAGCCAAAAATGGGCGTGGCTAATCATTGACCATGACGCAGTGGGCGTGGCTAATCATTGACCATGACGTTAGTAGGCGTGGTTAATCATTGACCATGACGCAGTGGGCGTGGCTAATCATTGACCATGACGTTAGTAGGCGTGGTTGACCATTGACCCGTTACATCAGAGGTCAGCCACGCCCAAGCCACGCCCATTTCCGGGGAAATTCCCAGTGACGTCGTACCGGACGTGACATCACGGTGAACCAGGGCCGAACCACGTCCATTCGCGGGGTTTTCCAGTCTATTTTTAGTTCTATCAAGAATACCATAGGCTAGCTGACCACTGACGTCAATTCAGGGGACTCAGAGCCGAAGCAACGTCATAGGTCGGAGCAACGTTATAGGTCGGAACAACGTTACGGATCGAAGGGGAGCCACGCCCATTTTCGGGTTTTTCCTAGGGATTATTTTCAAGCCACACCCATTTTCGGGTTTTCCCCACGGTCTATTTTTAGTTCTAACTAGAACGTCATAGGCCGTTTCACCGCTGACGTCGTATCACGAAAGGGATTACTGCTATCAGCATTTTCTTTTGTCTCAATGTTTTCTTCTTTGTTTCAATGTTTTCTTCTTTGTTTCAATGTTTATTGTTTTCTCAATGTTTATTGTTTTCTCTCAATGTTTTCTCACACGTCACGATCAGACTAGATCTCGTTCGGGAAAGGATTATCTAGGTCGGACTAACGACAAATTTTAATCCCCCCCCCCAACACCGTGGATGCGCAGTTTTAATCCCTTTTAATCTCCTAAAATGTTATCTTGATCGAGTAATTGATCGAATTAGTCTCCGCAAAGGAACATCCGTTCATTTAAGTAACAATAGAAATATCGGATAATCTTACGGTACTCGGATAATAACCCTTTTGTGTCCGAGTAATTGAATGCTGCGCAACTAAGCAAATCTTAGGATCGATTTAATCGTTTGTTCTATACCACATACCCCTATATCGAAAAACTGCACAATTTCACGCACCTGTCCAAGGTCACTAAATCGTCTATAAAAAGCTGTATATTCATCGTTTAGTCCCGAAATTTAAATTTAAAGTAACGTCTTTCATTTACTTAGAAAACCCAAAATATGTGCTTTTATAAACGCGTATATGTAGAAAACATCATGCTCACGTGTTCGATTAGATCAACGAAGCTGGAGCGTTTTATGTCTTTACATTTTTTGGGAAATATTTCCAGTTCTACTTACTAGAATTTGATAAAACTCCCTTATTTTATTAAGCCACATGTCCTGATAATAATTCAAAAAATGTATAGGTCAACGCACTTATTAGTGAATTACAGCAATTTTTATCAGCTACACACGGATAAAATGACGCAAAACAGTGGTAACTGCATGTACACTTACGACTGTCTTGCTCTAAATAATCCATTTCCATCTTGAGGATATCAGTTTCGCGATGATCATTATGGTCCTTAACCTTTCCCAAACAAGACCCGGTTTTGACATCCCTATAAGAACATGTTTGGGGAAACATTGAAACGAAAAGAAAATGTTTGGGGAAACATTGAAACGAAAGAACAAACTGTAGATAACCAGCAGTTTCTCCTTTTGTCTCAATATTTTCTGTACCATATTTTACATAAATTCCATCTTTTATAACATCCATTTTGTCTTTTGTGACAGTTTTTGAAGTGGATCACCCTAAATTTTGTCGTTTGGGAAAGGGTAAATTAACGATGAGCTGTAATGATCCTAAGTCAACGCCTATAAAAAGTACTGTATTGCGTTAACGGGCTTAGACTAAGAGTGTTCTGTCCAGGTGATAAGGTGATTAACCCTTAATTAAGAGTTCAGACAATGCCTGGGGCGAAATACCTATTATTCCGCTAACAATAGAGGTTCACAGGCAATGAGGAACCTGGGGCGTAATACCCATTATTCCGCTAACAATAGAAGTTCACGGACAATGGAAAGTTAATTCGTTATTGATAAAACTATCTAAACATACACAATAAACAAGATATCCCTTTTAACCCTTAATTAAGAGTTCAGACAATGCCTGGGCGTAATACCCATTATTCCGCTAACAATAGAAGTTCACGGACAATGGAAAGTTAATTCGTTATTGATAAAACTATCTAAACATACACAATAAACAAGATATCCCTTTTAACCCTTAATTAAGAGTTCAGACAATACCTGGGACGTAATACCCATTATTCCGCTAACAATAGAAGTTCACGGACAATGGAAAATTAACTCGTTATTGATAAAACTATCTAAACATACACCGTAAACAATATGTCCCTTTTAACCCTTAATTAAGAGTTGGTAAAAATTTAGGATTGACGATGGTCTTTGGTAAATTTAGGATTAACAATGGACATTTCCCGTCATAGAACTGAGATCATCGGAAATTTTCAATGATATCGCATAAAATTCAGCGAACACACGAAAAAGGTAAGGATTAGGCGGGACATTTAGAATATGCGGAAAATATAGAATCAACCACATTTTGTTAATATAGGGTATTTATATATTTGCGGACGATTTCACGAAAACAAAGTCAAAAGTGCGTTTTATTAATTTTCAAGGCGCATAACTCAACATGTACGAATCTAATCAGGCCGAAAATATCATCGATCTTAGGATGTCAAGCATTTATACGCAGAGTCTTAATCAACGCGTGTCGATGCGAGAGTGAAAACGAAGAACAACAATTTTCTTCAATCCGAAGGCATTTAACTGAATCAGTTAAGGATATGTATATGTGTGTCCGGGATATAACTCTCAACTATACAGGATCTTTATATCAACAGTACTATGACCAAATGTTGTCTCGATCGGTACATATGCGTGTCTACTAGATTTAAACCGAAAACGGCCAATTTATCGACTTAAGATCAGGTTAGTCAGAATAAACAAATTCTGATTGAAAATAGCGCAAATTTAAGATATCTTAAAGTGACATTTTACAATTATTTTTACACGAATTTTACTTTTATTCTATCTGAAAGAGCATATTTTCTTATGAAAATTCTGAAAATTTCAAGTCAAAATATTGAACCGTTTACGAGAAATGTATATTTTTGTGCTAAAATTAAACAAATTGTTGTGGACAACAGTTAAGATTTATACAGAATTTGTCACTCCTGTTTCAACTTTAAAGGTATATTTTTCACTTATATATAACAACTTTAAAAAAAAAAAAAAAAACTGATTGCATTTATACACATTAGAACATACAATCTTTGCATCACGACATACTCTTAAAAAATGAAATAAATGTGAACTGTCACTTTAAAAAACATTTTGTCCAACTTGATTGGCCGATACTGTATAATATATGCGATTACAAGAGTAAAAATGCAATCAAACACGGCCTTTTTTTACATTCAAGGGCGCATAACCCAACACTTTCAAGTCCCATCAGGCACATAATCTTAGGCTTATATTCATGGGGGTACTAGAGCGTTAACGCAAAAATGTGAACGAACAGACGATGGACCGATAGTTAGTCGTAGTTTAATTAAGGTTTGATCCCGGACATTCGGCATAGGTCGGCCGAAAATAATCCATTTTACAGAAAACGAATTTAGTCAAATAACAAAGTCGAGTCAAATATACTAGTGCGGATAGTTTATTCTCTCTTTCGTGGCAAACAAAGTATACAAGCAATAACATGATGTTTCTAATATTTTCGATCTTAATTTATCAAGCCTATTAAAGTTAATACAATAAATATAATATAAATAATATATAATTATATAATATATGTTTAATCCGGATGCGGACGGGTAGATGAATCATCCGATGTGGAAATATCTTCGCATATTCTGCCTCGTAAACACATTATCCTCTATCACGATGAGTTATTATTGAAGTCGCTTTCACTATGAATATTATTATTGCTGTTGTTGTTTTATTCTAAACTGATCGATGTATTTTTTCTCTTTACACAATATTATATACATTGTACACAATAGTATATAACGACACATTCGCCAAGTATTAAAGACAATGCGCTAAGTATAGTTAGTTTTTAACAAAAATACCGCCTCAAACGAAACAAATAATCACACTCTACCACAGAGTTACCGTTCGTTGTTCTTACATTTCAACTTCGAAACGGACTTAATGACACAGTTTCTTCTTAAAACTGAATCAATTACGCTAAACTACAGTTCGCACGTAAATTGAATTCATCATTTTCGTCTCAACTTTGAAAACGTTTTTTGCTTATCAGCGTCAATTTAACAAAGATTAATAGCAACGTGTTAGAATAACCAATCTTGGCATCAAAACATTTTTTGAAATGGGAACGCAATGCATCTTTAAGCAACATAAATCACTGGTTTATGCTAAACTTCGGAAAATGAGATTAAAATGTAATATTTGGCATTTCGAGATGTTGCCACGTAATTATGACAGTATGACGTTATACTTTCTAGAAGCCTTTTTAGAGATGAAAGAGATGGAAGATTTGAGCACAAGATATTACGTTTTATTGAAAGCTCTCACGTTTTGCTTCAACTTCCAGTTACAGTTTAGTCTTGTTCAACTTTTCTAATGCGTAGACCAATACCGCTTGTTTGTTTTTAATGTTTCTAAACTGTTCGTGTCAAACGGTTCATGTCAAACAGTTCTTGTAAAGATTTTCGAGTAAAAGTTTTGGAGTAAAATAAAAAGAGGCTCGTGATAACAAAACCCAGTTTTCGCGATACCCTTTCACAAAAAAAATAATTCTTCCGATTTGGATGTATATCGCTTGTACATTACGGATATGGAGAGAAGCTCATTATAGATGCAAGCACATTTGCGATTTGCCAATGACTAAAAGTTGAGTTGTGTTAAATAATAGGCCCTGTCTCTAAAGCGGACGTCTTGCTTGAAAGATAACATGATCTCTATCGTCGGTATTTGCTTTTATCAAAAGGAATAGTTCGACCAGCTTCGTCTTAATAAGAATCCTTGATTCTTTTATAGCAACGGTTTTACCAGGTTTTACGAATCAGTTAATTCAATCCTTATTGCAAGACGGAGGTACTGTGGTCGCAAAAGTCTCGGTAAAACGAAATGATTTAATGACAGTAAGTGCTTTTTTCGATTTAAGGGCACTGTATTACTCTTTAATGCTCTAAGCAACTGGCTGTAACGTCGAAAGTACTCGACATCCATTTGAGAAAGGTGTAATTGACCGTCTATAATCTGTTTGGCTAAAATCTGTATGCATTCCATTTGTGCCGAAACCATCGCCGATATCATCATTCGTCGGTGACTTGGCGATTCTCTTCCTAGACTAAGTAAGTAGTGAATTCTAACAAAGATTCTGGATCGCTCCATCTGCTCCATCTGCTTGGTTATCGTAAACGGTGATTCTATCTTAATTCAGGGTTTAATGACAGATAATTCGATCGGCTATGGGTCATAGCTCTTTGTTATATTTATAAAACATTCTTACGTCCTCTATGTATTCAAGTCGAATGGTAAAACTATCGGTACTCGGTAAATTTCGCGAAAATATTCCTGAAGTCAAGGGATAGTCAATGTTTCGTTACATATGCTTTGGATGAGTCTTTAGACGTGTTTGTGAGATTATGGTATGTTGAGGGCTAAATTTCAATTCATTTTTCAATAATGCGTTTGAATCCAAACCCCTTTACTCGATACCTTTACCATTTTCCCAGTTCGTAGTTCTTAGTCGAATATAGCATTCATTGGATGTCGAATGTTCTCATAAGGATAGATATTTTTAGTCCACCGAAGCCGTTTCACCAATATATTAGATAGAATAAGTCGGATAGTTTTATTTCGCTATGACCTAACTTTGTCGAGGTATACATTTCATATTGATTTTAACCCGTGATTGATAGAGACTTCCTATCTGTTTTTCGGTTTAATCTTTGTACGGATGAGTTTAGAATAACCTTGACAACCTATCGCTTGTACAAGTAGTAATTATCAGCTCGCAATGAAAATAAAACGATAGATAATATTTCTCCATTTTGCGTGGCATTTTGGGATTCATTTTCAATTGATTTGAGGACAACGTATTTGGGAGCCCAATTTAAGTCTTTTGTCGTTAAAAGATACATTTTCACTCATGTTGGTTGGGATGTGTGATTATCTTTATATAGCCCTTTATATTCATGTCTTCCACATTTTGGCTTCGTCTAACTCGTAGCGGCTTAGATTACGACGGACTTAAAAGACATATGAAATCGGTTCGTAAATATTTGAGAGCATAGTCAAATATTTGATCTTATTTTTAGATAGCATGATTATCTATATATGTAATGTTCAGTATAAATCTTACTTTGTTTGACCCGAAGTCTATAAACGAACCATCATAATGCTATAAACCACCTTTGTAGTTCATTTTTTACAGACCTGGGAATGACATTGTACCTTTAAATAAATACGGTAAAGTAATGAAGCTAGTACATTTTTACAGTCGTTTGAACCCGAAATCACAGCGAGATAAGTAGAATATTTTTTCAAATTTATTCGACTCTATTAGCTTCAGATTAATCAATCGAAAGTATCATTCAGATAATATTCCAACATTTATTCAGTTACACCGAAGCTGTTCAATGCTATTATCAAGATCCTAAATTAATTCGATAATGATCCACTGGTACATTGGGGCTTTGGAATTGTTTGTCAATTCGAATCAAATACATAGTGATATATTAAGGTATCCAACCCCGCATTAGCACCAAAGAGCCAGAGGCGAAACTTGATTTGAAAGTGTCGGTAATTCCTAAACTGTGTTACATTTCCACTCCAAATACAAACATAAGCATTTTGGACGGTTTAGAATTTAAAATCAATGCATACTTATGGAAATATTTGAAAAAATGTTCAAAATTACCTCCCTTGCATATAAATATAGAGAAAAATAAATTTTTCAATAAATTTCTTCTTGAAGCATAATCTTGAAATCCGGCACGGTGAATCAACTTATGCGAAGTTTATTAACAAATGCGTGTAATTTTAAGCATTTCGTACGGCTAGAAAGCGGTGCTTTTAATGAGGGGCTGTAAACCTTAACGGAACACAAATGATACTCGATATGTTATCAAACCGAGTTATTTGTTGGCAAGTTCATTTAGATTCAAATATAATGCCAATAGCACGAATATATTAAAGAAATACGTTTTCCTTCTTTCTCACAAGCGATGTGTCTAATTAATGTTTTTTGTCAAAATTCGGGATAACAGGAAGAATAACGGGAATTTAATTACATCTTCAAGACAAAATCATGCAGATCGATAAGGATAGCGTCGAAATAAACTTATTGTATCGAGACAACTTTATACAACTCCTAATGAGTAATATTCATAAAGCCTTCTACTTAAGGTCCTTGGACTCTAATTGGAACAAACACTTCGAGCATATAGGTCTCTATGAAAGTTGGATATGTTGTAGACATGGGTTAATAGAAATATTTTACCATCTTACTTTTTATACATCGCCGAAGACGGTCGTATATTGGCGTCATCTTCTCCGTCCGTCCGTTCATCCGTCCGTACGTACATACGTACATCCACTTTTCTTGTGAGCTCAACTCATCCTAAGTTTCTGGCTGGAATTGTTTTTAAACTTGGTCAATGTTATCACCTCAATTGGTAGATGCGCTTGAAGGGAGGTTTTTATGGTTCATTGATTTTTGCGTGAGTTACGCCCCCTTAAAACTTAGTCTCTGGGGCGGCGTATATTGTGACCAGGGCATTTTTGTTTTAAATTTTGTGAATCCAATAGGAGATAATTGCTTTACAGTTTGCATTGAAGTCAACGAAAAAATATCTAGAAAATATCTACTCTGTCAGTATTTTCAAAATGAGACAAGTTTCCAAAACAAATTAAATGGTAGAAAGCTATCAAATCCTATTTCTCTCATTGACATACAATAAAATTGTATGTTAACTATCCGCATTTTCTTTTTGAAAATTGACTTTTTGTGAATCAGGGGAATATAATCAAGAGAAAATTTATATCATAGGAGTGGGGGAAATAACACATTATTGAAAAGTCAGGAACATTTACTTATCATACATCACTCACATCATGATATATGTCAATTACAGTTTTGTCATATACACAATTGGTATTTGATATCAAACGCTATAAAATATCCATATTATGTAGCTAAAATTCGATAAAATTATAACCAGTACAGTTCCAGAATCTTAAAAATTGAGTTATCCGCTTCAAAGATGCGCTTGAATAATTCATTGTGTGGCGAACAAAGTATCTTATAGGCGAAGTACCTTCCACATTAAACGTTAATATAATGTTACATGTATACCGAAAACCCTTGAC
>CAVMGG010000932.1:0-38737 GCA_963680895.1 Fragum sueziense | reverse complement strand
GAACAACATGAATCCAGACCAACCTGTGCATACGTACAGTCTGATCTGGATTCATCTTGTTCTCTAATACCTTTTTTGTGGTCTGTAGTAACTTAAAGATAGCAGCAGGGATCCTTAATGCCTATGCAATTTTTCAGAAATCTGGTGAAAACTATAAAGAGATGGGAAGTGAATTAAAGTTACTTCTGAATGAAATGAGATCACTGCTGACAGAGAAGCATGACAAGCATGAATCAACCAATAAAGATAAAGGTCAGAGGTCAACTAAACCTGTCGCAGACAGGAAACCTAGACGACACCCACCCCCACAGTTTGTGTCACCAATAGCCAATCAGAAGAAAGCTTTTATTCATCAAAGGTATGGCTGTTAATATTTTTGCATTAATTATTGTGGTAGTAAAGCTATTTTTTAACAAGGATACACAGTTGGGATAACAATCAGTTTTCCCTGTAGGCCTCTACAAGAATTTACAAAGACATATGATGTTTCATATGTTCATGTGTGATAATTTATTGAACTTTTGCAAGTAGTGTTGAGCACTGTTCTTTTGAAAGTGTGTCTCTCTGAGAGTGATTAAGAAAATTGGAAAATGATTTGTAATGTAATGTCAAGAGAACACTTAGAATTCCTGGTCAGTTAGTTACAATGGCCTCAAAGGATTTCACTTGATTATCATATATTGATCAGTCACATTTTCAAATTTTGTTTGTTGTATTAACCCTTTCCCAAACAACAAAATTTTAGGGTGATCCACTTCAAAAACTGTAAAAAATGACAAAATAGATGTTATTAAAGATAGGATTTGTGCAAAATATGGCACAGAAAATATTGAGACAAAAGGAGAAACTGCTGGTTATCAGCAGTTTCTTCTTTTTTTCAATGTTTCCCAAGCCTTTTCTATCAGGGACTTCAAAACCAGGTCTTGTTTGGGAAAGGGTTAATAGAGTTCCCATGGCAACCACTCCTGATATTAGTTACTGTAGTGATTGAGAATCTGATGACAGAATATGTCATAATAGGTCAAGGTCACTTACTGGATATATGTTTGATTTTAATTACAGAGTTCCCATGGCAACCACTCCTGATATTAGTTACTATAGTGACGGTGAAGCTGATGACAGAATCTGTCATAATAGGTCAAGGTCACTTACATATTTTATGTTTGTTTTATTTATACAGTTCCCATGGCAACTACTCCTGATATTAGTTACTATAGTGACGGTGAAGCTGATGATAGAATCTGTCATGATAGGTCAAGGTCACTTACAGAATATATGTTTGGTTTAATTACAGGGTTCCCATGGCAACCACTCCTGATATTAGTTACTATAGTGACGGTGAAGCTGATGATAGAATCTGTCAAAATAGGTCAAGGTCACTTACTGGCAATTTTGCTTTGTACTCACCTGAAAAACGAGGTAAAACAACTTTTCTCTACACAATTTGTTGGTGTTCAGGCATTCCATAACAATATTTGGTTTTGAAGACCCTATTACACAGGCGGCAATAATGTGACTTTGTTATGATATGCTTTCCTAACTTATGTTAACAAAAACACTCGGTAAGTTCACATTTTTCTCAAATTTTAAATCAAATACTTAACTCTCAGTATTGAGATACATATCATTCGATATGTCATACTCTTCGATTTATTTTGATACCAAGATGTTCCCTCAAATCCCTGTCAAAGCTGAGAACATTCATGCAAAGTGCAAACATTTTTTTAAGAAAATATATCACGGCATTCAAAATTACTTTGCACGAATGTTCTCAGCTTTGACAGGGATTTGAGGGAAGATCTTGTTAAGAAAATAGACCAGAGAGTATGACGTATCAAATGGCATGTATCTCAATATTGATTGTTAAGTATTTGATTTAAAATTTGAGAAAAAATTGTACTTATGGAGTGCTTTGTTTACAAAAGTTAGGAAACCATATCAAAACAAAGTCATGTGATTGCCGCCTGTGTATTAGAAAACTTATTATGGTTATCTTTGAGGTAAAAGAAGAAGTTGCTAATGACCAGCACTATCAGATTCTCCTTTTGTCTGTCTCATCATTTCATTACCATTTTAATTTGTTGTCTTATGCAGATTCTGATTAAAGACTGGTTTGTTAAATGTTAGAGATACTGAAGATCAATAGTTTGAATAGAAAAGGTATTTGAATGTAAAAAAAATATTTCTAAAAAAATGTTAAAAAGTTTAAACTGTCAAAGGTGTAGTTTCTCAGCAAGAAACCTTTGATCTAGTTTCATGAATATTGTTAGATCCTTAAACAGCCACAGCATATGACCTGCAAACCCTCACATGTACCACAAAAAAAATAGAATAATTACAAATGGATTGTTTAAGTCATATTGAAGGGTCAGTGCAAATTGATTGCAAGCGAACATAATTTCTTATACTCTTATAATAATTCTGGGCTTACTCATAGATCTGTAATTTTAGAATTTGCATGAAAAGACTACAAAATGCTAGGTTTTTTAGCTCACCTGAGCACAAAGTGCTCGGAGTGAGCTATTGTGATCGGTCAATGTCCGTCGTCCGTCTGTCTGTCCGTCTGTCCGTCCATCCACAATTACAAAAAAATCTTCTCCTCCCAAACCAATAGGTCTAGAGTCTTGAAAATTTGTATGTAGCATTGTCTTAATGCCCTCTACCAAAATACTTCAAATTATTGTGCTTAACCCATTACCACACAGTAACTCTTTTTAACTCCTCGGTTTTGAACAAACAGTAACTCTTTTTAACTCCTTTCATTTTCGACCTTCAAAAAGTCTGTCAATCCTTTAAATTTCAAAGTTTTCTTTTATATGATTAGTAAGTTTGATTTATTACCTTTTAAGACCATTAAAGAAAATATGCACTTTGTTCTTTAAAAAAAAGAGTAATTTGCAATTAAACATGACTGGGGTCTGATCGCTTTTTCAAAATTGCTTGAAAATTACTGTGGAAATACATCTAATTAAAATAATTTTTACATCATTCATTATACCCCCCACAACAAAGTTATGGGGGGGTATACTGGAATCAGGTTGTCCGTCCATCTGTCCGTCTGTCCGTCTGTCTGTCTGTCCGTCCGTCCGTGGACATAATCTTGTGTCCTCTTCTCCTCCTCACAGTTTATGACCAATTTTTCTGAAATTTTATCAGGATGTTCCCTATCATATGAAGTTGTGCACCTGCTATTTTCATCTTGATCCAGTCATTAGTTTCAGAGTTATGCCACTTTGAAGTTTTTAAGGGGGGGATGGACATAATCTTGTGTCCTCTTCTCCTCCCACAGTTTTTGACCAATTTTTCTGAAATTTTATCAGGATGTTTCCTATCATATGAGGTTGTGCACCTGCAATTTTCATCTTGATCCAATCATTAGTTTCAGAGTTATGCCACTTTGAAGTTTTTAATGTGGGGGGGGGGGGGCATAATCTTGTGTCCTCTTCTCCTCCCACAGTTTTGGACAAATTTTTCTGAAATTTTATCAGGATGTTTCCTATTATATGAAATTGTGCACCTGCAATTTTCATCTTCATCCAGTCATTAGTTTCACAGTTATGCCACTTTGAAGTTTTTAATGAGGGGGGGGGGGGGGGGGGGGGGAGTGGTCAAAATTTACAATTTCGTTTCTGTGTTCTAACTTGAGAACCGTTTGACCTAGGATCATGAAACTTTACACAGTTGTTGCCCATGACCAATGGAGGTGCCCTATCGTTTTGGGGTCACCAAGGTCAAAGGTCAAGGTCACAGTTGGACTTTGTTTAAAATCTGTTTCCATGCTCTAAGTCGAGAACATTTTGACCTATAGCACTTTTTCAGTGACAAGGCCCTAGTGGGGGGTATTCGTCCGCTTTGCGACAGTTCTAGTTTCTTTGAACTGGTATTTCCCTATAATTACAAAGAAATTCTTGAAAAATATTTAAAATAGTTGTTTTATTTCTGTTTGAAGAAAAATAAAATTAAACACCAATATATGAAAGGGTACTGTTCTGCAAAGCCATTTTTTATTAGAAGGGATAATTTCACCTTTTCCAAAGTTATATCATTGAAAAGGTATTTAAATTCTCCAAAAACTTTACATTTATCAAAAATGTGTAAAATAATCAATTATGCATCTTTTTAACAGTTGTTTTAAGATCAGGTGCAGAAAGGGTTAAAAACCAATAATTCTTATCAACATCTGTTTGTTCAAAAGCACCCTTGATTCAACCTGGCTGAGTTGTAATGGGTTAAAGAAAAATTGGCCCTATGTTGTTGGGTTTAAGGTTTCACACAGAAACACAGTTTTCTCAAAGACTATTTGGCCTAGAGTCTTGAAATTTTGTATGTAGCATTGTCTCAATGCCCTCTACCAACATACTTCAAATTGTTGTGCTTAACCCTTTCCCAAACAAGACCTGTTTTTGACATCCCTAACAGAAATGGCTTGGGAAAACATTGAGACAAAAGAAGAAACTGCTGATAATCAGCAGTTTCTCCTTTTGTCTCAATATTTTCTATGCCATATTTTACACAAATCCTGTCTTTAATATCATCCAATTTGTCATTTGTGGCAGTTTTTGAAGTGGATCACCCTAAAATTTTGTCGTTTGGGAAAGGGTTAAAGAAAAATTGGCCCTATGTTGTTGGGTTTAAGGTTTCACACAGAAACACAGTTTTCTCAAAGACTATTTGGCCTAGAGTCTTGAAATTTTGCCTGAATTTACATCTCATAAACCTCTAACAGAATACTAAAAATCATTACATTGCAAGGAAAGAAGCCCTAGGTTGTGGGTTCTGAAATTTTCAAGTGAGGAATTGTTTTGACCAGGTAGATTTTATCACATATCATATCCTTAAGTCTATGATCAGATTATGCAGATCATACTATCTGATAAAGAATGCATGGAGCTGTTAGAGGCACTAATGTTTGTTTACTTAAGAGATCAACTAAATACTTTAACCCTTTCCTGAAAAGACCTTGTTTTGAGGTCCCTATTAGAAAAGGCTTGGGAAATTAATGAGTCAAATGAAGAAAATGCCGATTCTCTTTTTACCTCAATATTAAATATACTAGTTTTTAGCTCCACTGGCCGAAGGCCAGCGAGCTATTGTCATGGCGTTGTGTCCGTCGTGCGTGCGTGCGTCCGTCCGTCCGTGCGTCCGTCCGTCCGTCCGTTAACTTTTTCTTTAAAAATCTTCTCCTCAGAAACTACTGGATGTATTTCAACCAAACTTCACAGGAATGATCCTTGGGTGACCCTTTCTCAGATTCCTTCAAAGAATTTTGATCGAACCAGAATAACCTGAGTTATCTGCCCTTGAATGTCAAAAATAGCTGGTTTTGACTTTATTTTTACTCTAAAATCTACAAATATCAACTAATCAAGACAAAACTTGGACAGAATATATATAAGCATAATATCCTGCCTGGGTATAATTTTTAGCTTGATCGGAATTATATATCATGAGTTATGTGCCCTTGAATTTGACAAAATTGCCATTTTCAACTCTATTTTGACTTTGATTTCACTCTAGCAACTACAAATATTGACAAATCTAAACAAAACTTTCACAAAATGTTGGTGACTATAAGATCTTGCCTTGGTGTAATTTTCAGCTTGTTTACATTTGTCAAAAAATGTGGCCATGGCAGGGAGGAAGGGGCTTATCAGACTTAAAGAAATCATAAGAAAATTCTTAAAAAATCAACCAGTGTGCCCAATTGAACCAAACTTTGCAGGAATGAGCCTTTAGTCGTTCTTTTTAAAATTTGTTCACAAATTTTTATATTTGTCAAAAAAATGTGGCTGTGGCAGGGAGAAAGGGGCTTATCAGACTTACAGAAATCATAAGAAAATTCTTTAAAAATCAACCATAAGGCCAATTGTAACCAGACTTTGCAAGAATGTTCTTTGAGTCTCTTTTCAAAATTTATTCACAAATATCAAGATTTGGCTGCCCCTGTGTAAGGCTTACAAGAAATCGTGGGATAATTCTTCCACTTTAACCAGTGGAGCGATTCAGGCCCTCCTGGGCCTCTTGTTTGTAAATGAATCCTGTTCGTACCGCTGTCAATTTTGTATTCTGAACATTGAAATTGGAACATTCTATTTCCTTTCTGTATGGGAAAGCATTATGCCCTTTTCTACCATAAACAGGTTTGCCTCACCGACAGAAAAGGCTTGTACAAATTGTTATGGTAAAAGAAGAAAATGTTGATAACTTGATTTCTCATTTTGCCTCATCATTTTCTCTGCAGTTTTATACATGAATGCAATCTTTATCAACACCTGTTTTATCATCTACGGCAGCTTTTAATTATGTCTGCACTTATGTTATGTTGTTTGGAAAAGGTTTAATCATAACCAAATCCTTACTGTTCAAAGAATATTTCCCCTATATTGTCGGTTCCATATAAATGATAGAGGGCAATGTTTGACAATCTTTTCAAGTTGTTAAGGCCTGAAGATAACTTTTTTGCCTAGTTTAATAACTATTAAAATTATTCCTATGCTGTAGGCTCTTGCATTTTGTACAGAAAAAAGTGCATAGTGGTTGTGTATTGTTTTGTTAAACAGAAAAGTTCAAGTTATCATTTTGCTTTGAAAATAAGCTCTACCATGAGGTATTCTAGATTTGAAAAAGCGGGAACAGGTTTAGAATTGTCTTAGAATTTCCAAACCTTAAGTTCTATGGTTTCTAAATATTATAGCCCAATGACCTCTTTCCAAATGCTTCAATTTGTCTATGTGAAATGGAAATTCAGCAATATGTGGTGGGTTTTCCGATTTTAAATACAGATATAGTGAAAAATCTTTGACAATCTTTTCCCAAATTTTGCTTTGAAATTTAGTGTGTACCATTGTCATATGACTCCTTTTCAAAATCCTCTTTTCAAAATCCTCAGAGAATTAAAAGGTTTGCTAAAAAGTATGTCTCAGGGCTCTCTCAGGTGAGCGATATAGGACCATCTTGGTCCTCTTGTTCACTTTCATTGCTTGTTTCTTTTATCTTGTTTTGTTAACCTTGGTCAAATGGAAATTATATTTCGCAAATATTACAGAATCTCGTAGACGATTACCAAAGTCTAAACATCGCAGAAGCAGGTCAGCTGAAGCCTCATTCATGCAGCCAGGAGAGTCCAGTGGTTTTTCTGACAGTGAATATAGAATATCAGATAGCAGCCATCCAGTACTTGATTCTGAATCTTGTATTACAGGCAAGTATTGATATTTATTTGAGAGTGTGAAGTTGCTTTTTTCACATTTTGAGTCTGGATTATGCTAGGGGTCAGGTGCTTTTACAGGTAGCCCAAAATGAGATCAGTCTGCACATACGTGCAGTCTGAACTCATTCTGTGCTACCTGCTCAGTTAAAAGATCAGAGGAGCTGGTTCACTGAAGCATCGTTAATGCAGCTAGGCGAGTCAAGTACATCTTTCTGACAGTGAATATAGAATATCAGATAGCAATCATACAGTACCTGATTCTGAATTCTGTATAACAAGCAAGTATTGATATTTAATTGAGTTTGTGAAGTTGATGTCGGACATACTTACATTGGATAATTTTGGGGGCATTTGCTCACAATGAGAAAAGAGTGCCTTCTTGAAATATTGAAGCAAACTTTGCAGAACATTTTGCTTAAAATATTTTGCAACATTTTATCACAAATCTGTACTCTAATCCTAAATATGACGCAAATGTTTAAACTTTACCAAATTGAAAGTTTTTAAGATGACAAAATTGATATCATTTTTCTATAGACTTTCCTTTGAGCCAAACCTTTGACGCTGCAGCAGAATCTTGCCAAACACAGGACACTGTACAAACAAATACAATTCCTATTGATATTGGCTCTCCTGTTATGGAGAGCACTAAAGGTACTTTGATATAGGCTTTAACCATAGAACAATAGGAGAGTGCTATTTATTCATTTTGTAACAAACAGAGCTTAGCAATTTAAAATTCCCAGATAGTTATGATTATATATAGCTAGTTTTACCAAATTATGACATTTAGCAGATATAATATACCAGATTACAGAATTGATTACTTTTAATCCACTACCAATCAACAAAATTTTGGCCTGTGCCAACTTCAAAAATGTCCCAGAAAAATGTCCATTATGGACTATGACATTGTGGAACATGAAGAAATTGCTTCTTTAGCCAATTATGGAAAATAAAATCATCATTTACACTGCATAGTCAACAAATATATAATTTGCTGTCTGTCAATATATAAAGTAAAAAGAGCTTTAGGATTTTAACCCATTACCAGACAGCAAAATGTTGGACTGTTCCAATTTGAAAGAAAACAGAGCTTTACCATTTTAATCCATTACCAGACAGCAAAATGTTGGACTGTTCCAATTTGAAAGATGTTCCAGACAAGAATTTCAAGTTGGTGAAATTCTAAAAAATATTTCCATTTTTTTGTTAGAAAACATTGTGGAAAATGAAGAAACTGCTTGTCATAAGCAATTTCTTCATTTTCCACAATGTTTTCCCAAGCCTTTTATTATGAAGGAGTCAAAGGGCGCCACCCTGCAGTAATGGGTTAAGATCCCATCATAGTTGAATAAAGCTAGTTTTGTATACCTCATTAAAGCTACACAGAGCAAACTGCTTCAAACCCTTTCAACCCATTCCCATTAATGACTTATTTTGATGCACTGCAAGACAAAGGCAGTTGAAAACATTGTGAAAAATGAAGAAATTCTTTGTGACAAACAATTTATTCATTTCCGGAAATGTTTTCTGACCAGAAGAACCAACAAATGACACATTTTCATTCACTTGAAACTGTTATCTACTAGATTGTTTAATTTTATCCTGTCTAAAATTTTGGCATCTGAAAGTAGGTAAAAAGAATACAACAAGTATGATAGATCCCCATTAGTTGCCAAACATTCAATAAAGTAGTAAACATATGTGTATCTTGCTTAATTAGTTTTATATTTTTGAAGCAAGCAATTGGTTTACATATCAAAATCAAGCTTGTCACAGACCTTAACCCTTTCCAAAACAAGACCTTATTTTGACAAAAGGGCTCGGGAAAATATTGAGACAAAAGAAGAAAATGCTGATAAACAGCATTTTCTTCTTTTGCATCAATATTTTCAATGCTTTTTTGCACCCCAAAATCTCTCACATCAACATCAATTTTGCTGACTGCAGCACACTTTCAAATTCCAACCTATATTTTGGCTATTTGGAAAAGGTTTTAAGCCTTTCACTGTTGTAGAAAGCACATGTGCATGAAAATTAGGAGTTTCAAGTTCTGTTTTATGAATGAACGGGAGTGGATTCAACATTCATTGATGGAATTGTAATACTTCCCCTGTGTATAATTAGGACATCATTTTACAAATCGTTGGTATTATTGCAAAACCTCGTATCTCCAGCTTGATTGAAGCTGGAGTTATGAGGTTTTGTGATAACACTGGTGAAATTATCTTTCATGAATAATTGCTAATATTGCTAATTAGAAAATGAGCCATGATCAAGCTGGTCTTGTTTGTTTGGAAGTTGCGTACAATTTTGAACATAGGACATATTATAAGATTGGTAAAACAATGAGACAAAAGAAGAAAATGCTGATTATCATCTTTTTTTTTGCTTCAATATTTTCTTAGCTGTATGCATGGGCTCTGATACACAAATTCTATCTTTCTAAACATTTAGTCAAATTGGATTGATCCACATTTTTGTCCTTTTGGATAGATTTTTAGCTTTCAAATAAAATTGTGTTATGAATTGAAGGGAATGGTTGCAGAAATCAATCAAGCAGTTGTAATATGCCCTATGTGTATAGTTATTACTTCATTTTACAGATGATTTTTCATGAGTAATCAATAGTACTTTTAAATGAAATGAATAATGATCATGCCTAGCATTTGTTGTTGTTATTTTTTGTAAAGAAGTGGGCCATCACATTAACCCTTTTCCAAATGACAAAATTTTTGGCTGGTCCAAATTCAAAAATGTTGCAGACGATAATATAAAGTGCATGGAATTTTACATTCTTTGGTGTTGTTGTATAGAAAACATTGTGGGAAATTAAGAAATCGCTTGCCACAAGCAATTTCTTCATTTTCAACAATGTTTTCCAAAGCCTTTATCTTGTGGGGCATCAAAAAGCGTCAATGTGAGGGAATGGGTTGAAATATGGCTTGTTCACCATTGCCTTTACAAAACCTGTCTAAACCCATTGCCAGACAATTACGCCTTTTGACGCCTAACAAGATAATGGCTTTCGAAAAAATTTTGGAAAATGACCAATTTGCTTGTCACAAGCAATTTCTAGTTTAACATAATGTCTATATTATGGGAGTCATTTAGAACAGAATGATTTGTGGAAAAATCATAAACATTTTGTGTTTGTAATGTAATGCACAATGAGGCGTACAAAAGTCGTAAACATTTTGCGTTTGTCATGCAATGCTCTTTTCAAATCTTCATTTATTGTGTTAAATTACTGTAATAACCTTTTACCAATACTTTGTACATAAAGAAATTGCAGGACACTGCTTCGATTATATCAAGATATGTGACCGAACCTATATCTTGTGTCCTATTACACATACAGTCTTGATATTTCACACATGGACACCTCCTACCAACACGGTTCACATTTGACCATGACCTTGTACCATGTGACCTTGGCATTTGACCTACTTTTAAAAAACTTTAACCTTGCCTATATTTCATGTGTTTTTACACATACAGCCTTGATATTTCACACACGGACACCTCCAACCAAGGCCTTTCACTTTTGACCATCACATTAGACCTTGACCTTGAAGTTTGACCTATACTTTTAAACAACTTTAACTGGCCTATATCTCATGTCCTATTACATATACAGCCTCGATACTTCACACATTTACACCTTGTACCAAGACCTTTCACATTTGACCATGACATTGGAAAATGTGACCTTGACCTTGGAGTTTGACCTACTTTTAAAAAACTTTTATCGGGCTTAAATGTCGTCCTATTACACCTACAGCCTTGATATTTCACACATGAGCACCTTCTACCACGACCTTGCACATTTGACCATGACCTTGGACCTTGTGGTGTTTAACTTGGAGTTTTTGCCTACATCAAAGGTAGGCCTTTTAGGGGGCATATATGTTTTACAAACATCTCTTGTTTAACAATTACTTGGAAGAGTGTCAAATCTGCAATTTTTAGCAAGCCTGGACCTTATGTCTGGGTAGCTAATGTCACAGCCACCGTGTCTGCGTCAGTGTCCCGTCACTTCTTCAAAAACTTTAACCTTGTCTTTATCTCAGGCACTATTAGAGATACAGCCTTGATATTTCACACATGGACATTTCTCACCAAGACCTTTCATTCGGGACCATTTTCATTGACCTAGTGACCTTGAGGCCATGAAGTATGACCTACTTTTAAAAAGCTTAAACCTGGCCTATATGTCATGCACTATTAAAGATAGAGCCTTGATATTTCAGGTATGGATACCTCATGCCCTGACCTTGACCTTGAGACCATGACCTTTGACATAGTGACCTTAACCTTTGGCCTAGGACTCTTTTTTTGTGACAAGCTCTCGTATAGGTGAGCTACGTTGTCCCCAGACAACTCTTGTTGAGAAAGTGTTAATACTTGAGTTAATGCTAGTGCTTTTTGCTGGTTGAAATGTAATTTAATGTTTTACTCTATTGCTTTTATATAATTAATATGATTTAGATTTTTGCATTTTTTGTCCAGTATATAATGAAATGTCAAAAAACAAATCATACTAAAAACTACATCATGTTGGATATCAAATTGTAGAGAATTATCTATAGATTGTAAATATTGGTGTTTGAACTAGTTATATTGATTGATTTTTGTAGTTTTAAACAATTCAAGTTTTTTCTTAAAAATTAAAACAATTTTGTTTATATCAGTCCTACTTTAACTTTGGTCAATAAGACAGCTTAAGGTTATCCTGTCTTTAGATGTAGAATCCTCTTTTTCATGTAACTAAGCCTATTTCAGTTCTTATGATATCAGGTTAAGTCCAGGATATCCTCTTTTCATTTCTTAGTCTATCATATTAAGTCAAAAATCCTAGATACAGCCATTTGAACAGCCCTTAAGACAGATAGTCAAAGTTTAGAATCTGTAATAGGATTATGGCCTGTAGACAACAGAAGACTATATAAACTCCTGACCGGACTGGGCTTGTATCTCAGTCTACACAGCTCAGACCAAATTAAAGAACGTATTGTTTACAGGAGTTGTCTCTCTGTTCTTCAGGTAAGCTCTTTTTTCCACATTGTTTTAAGTTCTATTTTTCACACTGTTTTATGTTTGGAAATGTTAGACAAATCAATAATTGTTCTGGATTGGAATTGTTGGTTTGGAAAATATTTCAGTAATAGGTTTGTACAATTGCACAATAGTTATGCTTAGAGTTTGGAAAGTATTAAGACAAATCAATAATTTTTCTGTATTGAAAATTGTTGATTTGGCAAACGTTTAATAGTTTCTGTGCAAGTGTACATCTGTTTTGCTGAGTCAATGCCACTAAATGATTTTTCTGTTTATACATGTGGAAAAAGTGGTAAAAAAACTGTATTATTCATCACCTTTTGAATGCTTTTGTTAGACAAATTGCCTATTTGTACAAATTCTTGACAGTTCAAGAAATTGAAATAGTTAAGTGTCAGAATGTCTAAAATAATGTGTATTTGACAATTAATTTGAACATTTGTGACACGGTGTTAACTCTCACTGCAAGCGATTTCCCATTATTAGAAGTTTCAAATGTTAATTCCCCATATTTTGAAACTAGATTGCTCTACCAACTTAATAGAATGTTTGTTTAGGACCGACAACATTTTGTCATATTATTCCCCAAAAATCAGTAAGAATAAATTGAATAGAAAATTGTACAGATGGCAATTTGTATTGATTTTTCAATAGTTCGGATAAGATAAAATGAGTGTTTATATGATTCTTCCCTTGAAACAAAATGCTTATAGATAAGAGATCACTGTACATTTGTTGCACTACCTTAATAATAGATTGTTTAATGTAGTAAAACGTTGTGATTCATGAAACAAAAGACATTTGATGTAAAGGTCATCAAATCTGGTTCATGAGTTATAACTGTATTGCGTCAAAATGTAGCCTATGTAGTTCGCTGCAAGAATGCTGTATCAAAGAAGTGCACAGGTTTACATTTAGCTTAGTTGATAACACATCCCACTTGCAACAAACATTCAGTGAAAGGGGTCTCTTATCTGTACCTAGCTTTTCATTACAATTAAAAATTTGATTGTGAATTTCCATTTAAAGTTTGATAAATAATTAGAAATTATGAATATTATAATTGATATTTGTAAGGAATTTGTATTAATGTATCTCAGTCTACACAGCTCAGACCAAATTAAAGAACGTATTGTTTACAGGAGTTGTCTCTCTGTTCTTCAGAAATCCCGTCAGACCGTCCCATAGAATCCTAAAGAGGAGAATTCGAATTTTATGAATACATAGTGTGTGCGAGTAGCGACCTAGAAACAGACCAGGCTGCAAGCTCACATACACCCATAGTACTTCATAAAAACTGGTGGAGAATCCGGGCAGAGTCGGTCCTTGATGTCACAGAATCCCAGGGGCGCATACGGACCATTTCTGTCGGCAAGAAGCAGAGGACAAGCCTGTAACATCAGTACCCAATCCAGTCAAGCTACAGCAGAACCGGAACCAACCGTCGTTTTGAACAACAACCCAAACCAGGTACCACCCTTAGATATCACCATAGAAAACAACATGGCCGACATTTCAATCCCTGCCTTCTTCGGAAATCCTGGGGATCGGGCTGACCTCTGGCTAGTGGACTTTCTCGCCTATTGTAAGTGCAAGGGTCTCAACGAGGAGCGCAGCCAGACATCTTTTAGGTTTTTCCTAAAGGACCATGCCAGGCAGTGGTATCTGTCATTGCCAGATGCAGTGCGAGAGGACTATGACGTGCTTGTCCAAAGGTTCAAAGAGCGGTTCAATGGGAGTGATGGTGGAATAACACTGGGGTCAATCAAACAAAGTTTTGGCGAATCCTGCTCTGCTTATTTTACACGTTTCCTGGCTGCCACCAACCAGAAAAACTATCCGCAGGACCTTTTAGTACAGTTTTGCCTCGATGGGTTGGTGGACTCTATCAAACAAGTTCTGATGCTCCAAAATCTAACTGACTTTGAAAGTGTTAGGTTGGCAGCCTTGCGTGCTGAAAAGTCGCTAGCTCTCCAGACCAGCCAAGTGTCGTCGGTTACCAGGGTAGACGAGTTAGCCAACAAGCTGGATCGACTTACGGACATTCTACTTCAGTCCAGAGCGGAGTCAGTCAATGCTGCGTATCCTGACTATCAACCGAGACAGCAACAGTACCCAAGACAACAGCCCCCAAGGAACCAGAAGACGAACAGCCAGCCACGACCAGATGCCAACCTCTGTCCAAAATGCTTAGGTAGGAACTGTTTAATTAACAATTCATGTAGGGCTGCTAAACATAAGTGTAAAATTTGTCTTTTGAAAGGTCATTATGAACAATGTTGCGATTATGTCGGAAAGGTTAGGGAAATTGCAGGAACACAGGGCTCAGCATAGGAATTTGGGCCTGTTCATGGGCCTAGGTCTGTGGATGGGCACAAAGGTAAAGCATCAAACTTTAAATCAAAACAGAAAAAATTATCTAGTCATGAATCTCAAACACTCAGAAATGAACATCAGACTGATAAAATCACTGCTGAAACTATTTCTTTAATTGCACCATTACAGAGAAATACCATTCATGTAAAGGTTGGGGAATGTAGGACTACCGCCTTGGTTGATACTGGCGCTGGTATTTCCTGCATTTCAAAATCAGTATTGCATAAATCTGGTTTGAAGCTACCTATAGAAAAAGCATCTTTGTCTCATGTTCTGGGTGTTGGTGGTGAAATGATTAGAGTGATAGGAAAACTTTCTGTCCCAATCAAGATTTCTGGGTTGATAATAAATTACCAATTTCATGTTCTTGAAAAACTTCACCATTCTTTGATTGTGGGTGCCGACTTCCTGAGTGACAACCAATGTGTCATTGACTTGGGTGCCAGAAAATTGCACATTAAGAATCACACTGTTATTGCAAATGTATCTTTGAGTAGTACAACTGCAAAAACAATGAAACCAATTTGCATTCCTGCTCGTTCCGAATTGGAGATACAGGTTAGTCTACCCAAGTCACTGAACAAGCAAGTTGTCCTGTTGGAACCGATACCCACACAACATGAAATTATGGCATCTAGATGCGTTACCAAAGTCAGAAGGGGTAAAGCTATTCTTAGGATTTTAAACGCTACCAAGTCTGACATACATTTGCCTCATAAAACAGCATTAGCTTCAGCTTCTAAGATAGAAAATGAACAGGTTTATCAGCTTGATAATAAATCAGATAACACTGCTAGCTCTAAAAACACTGTAAATTGTGCCAATATTAATTCTAAATCAACTCCAGACAACATGCAAGAAGAAATAAAATTTAACATTTCAAGCAGTAACCTAACACCTTGTCAAACTGCCAAGTTGAATGCTTTCCTAAATGAAAACCAGGATATTTTTAGCACATCTCTCGCAACTTTGGGTAAAACAAATGTTTTCACGCATAGAATTGAAACAGAAATTAATGCAAAGCCGGTGCATATGCCGTGTTACAGACAACGACCCGAATTGAAAGCTGAAACTGAGCGACAGGTTAAGGAATTGCTTGAGCAAAACTTAATCAGCCCCTCATCTTCAGTGTGGAACTCACCAGTAGTGTTGGTCAGAAAAAAAGATTCAACATGGCGTATGGCTATAGATTACCGTAAATTAAACAAAATAACCATTCCAATTTCACACCCACTCCCTCGACTTGAAGATGTGTTTGATAGTATAGGTGAAAGCTCAGCAACAATATTTTCAACTTTGGACTTAAACTCTGCCTTCTATCAAATTGCACTAGATCCAGAGACTAAACACAAATCTGCATTCGTCACACACGAAGGCGTATTCGAATTTAATAGATTACCATATGGATTACGGAACGCGCCTTTATCGTTCCAAATGCTTATGAGCGAAGTATTAAGAGGCTTGAACTGGAAATTCGTACTTTGTTACATCGATGACATTCTTATATTTTCGAAAAACTTTGAAGAGCATTTAAGTCACCTAAATCAAGTTTTCGAAAGACTGCGTACTGCAAATCTTACGCTCAAACCAGCAAAATGCCAGTTTGGGTTAGATCAGGTTGTTTATTTAGGTCATGTGCTATCAAAAGATGGAGTTCAAGTAGACTATGACAAAATTAGAAAAGTGCAAGAATTTCCAGTGCCAAACTCTCAAAAACAACTCAAAAGCTTTTTAGGTCTCTGCAATTACTATCGCCGTTTCGTCAATGGCTATGCTCACATTGTTTCTCCACTAAATTCTTTATTGAAAATTGAAAAGAAGGGTAAATTCAAAGACGGGGATTGGTCCGAAAAGTGTCAAAATGCATTCGAAAGTTTAAAGAAAGGGTTAGTTTCACCTCCCATATTAGGCTTTCCAGACATGAATAAAGATTTTGTTCTTTCTACCGATGCTAGTGGCACAGCCATTGGATATGTATTAGGACAGCTCGATAAAGATGGTAAAGAGCATGTCATTGCATATGGTGGACGTGCGCTATCACAGGCAGAAAGAAAATGGTCTACTACAGATCAAGAATGCTTGGCTGTCATTCAGGGCATAAAGTGCTATAATCATTATTTACTTCACAGAAAATTTACTGTTTATACTGATCATAAAGCATTGTCATACTTGTTAGGGTTAAAGGATCCTACTGGCAGACTAGGAAGGTGGAACATATTCCTGCAACAATTTAACATGGATATTGTTCACAGGGCAGGGAAATCCAATGGTAATGCGGATGCGATATCGAGAATTCCTTATCCTGAAACTCAAACCGTCAATAGTTGTGAAAACGACTCACAAAGTTTAGATAAGAAAGGCACTAATGAGCAAGAATTTTCCGAAAATAACAACTACACATTGACCGAGGTAGAACTTGAGTATGACAACTGCATTACAATCAGTAGCATTGATGAAATTGAAGATTTGTCATCATCAGACATAGGTGAATTACAAAAGGAATGTCCTGATTTTAGTTTTATAATGACATTTTTGGAAACTAGGGAAATGCCTGAGAATGATCGTCATCAAAAGATCTGCACTAGAGCTGAAGACCAGTATGTTTTGAATGATAATGTACTTTATCATATTTTCCAACCTAGGTGTAAGGGCAAAGTTGACTTGACAGACAAGTACATTTTGCAATTAGCTGTTCCAACTTCTAAGCGCAAAGAAATTCTGTTACATTATCATGATTCTCTTATTGGTGGTGGTCACTTTGGCATATCACGTACTTACGAAAAGATTCGCAGAAAGTACTGGTGGCCAAAAATGTACCAGGAAATTAAAAATCATGTGAGGTCATGTGACATCTGTCAGACAGTAAACCCTGACCGACAATCACGTGCACCTCCATTGCACCCATTACCAGTTGAAGACTCATTTTCTAGAGTTCACATAGATATCCTTGGTCCATTACCAAAGTCAAAACAGGGACACCAATATATCTTGTTAATTGTAGACAGTTTTTCAAAATGGTCAGAAGCTTTTCCCTTAATTTCAATGGAAGCTAAGGAAATCGCTGAAATCCTTGTCAAAGAGTATTTTTCTCGTTACGGTGCACCACGTGTTCTGGTGTCCGATCGAGGAAGAAACTTCATGTCTAAACTGGTTACTGCTTTATGTGAATTATTTCACGTAAAACGACACCATACAAGCAGCTATCACCCTCAAACGAATGCTACTTGCGAGCGTGCTAATAGCACATTAGCAAAGGTTCTTAGAGCATATGTTGATGAAAATCAGTTGAATTGGGCACAGATACTACCCTATGCTATGATGGCATTTAGGTGTACCCCTTCTACTGAGTCAACTACATATTCTCCATACTATCTTCTGTTTGGCAAAGAAATGAATCTACCATTAGATGTAAATTTGATTCCTAAACCCAATATGCCAAAACAAACAGAGCAATATTTGAATGAGTTAATAGAAAATTTAAAAATCAGTAAAAATATTGCCACACAAAACCAACTGCACGCAAGTGAAAAAGCCAAATTGAGGCATGATGTAAAAGCTCAAGTTCCAAATTTTAGGATAACTGACAAGGTTCTCAAAAGAAATAATGCTATCAAGGTAGGACACTCTTCTAAATTGTCGCCAAAATGGGTAGGACCATTTAAAATCATAAGTAAGGGTCCAAATTACACCTATAAACTGCAAAACTGCTCTACAGACAAAATAGAAAAGGCACTTGTACATTCATCTAGGCTTAAACACTATCAGGAACCCATTCCTGACTCAGATAGTGAGTCTGAGAATAATGAAAATGATGAAAATGAACCAGAGAATATA
This sequence comes from Fragum sueziense, assembly GCA_963680895.1. Taxonomy (NCBI): domain Eukaryota; kingdom Metazoa; phylum Mollusca; class Bivalvia; order Cardiida; family Cardiidae; genus Fragum; species Fragum sueziense. Next base: position 20,253 of record CAVMGG010000932.1, on the reverse strand, counting down.
ACACAAACTCAACAAAATACTGAAAACGACAATGCAAATGTGAGCAACAACAACAATGAACAAGATTCTGCACCAAATACTGAAAATGATGGTCAGGAACTACCCGAAAATCAAAGTCAAACTCATCATCCCTATATAATCAAAATACTGAAAACTTGTATTAATTGTAATAGGAGACTATTCAGAGTAGAATATTCTGATGGGGTTAAGACATGGGTAGAAGAGAGGAATGTGGATCAAAATCTTGCCGATGAGTACTGGAAAACCCATACTAAAACTGGTAAAAGGCGAAAAAGGCGTAAAACACATGTATTCTTTAAGCCGAAAGCAGAGTAAATGAATAATTTCTACACCATTGCATCTATCAGCTCCAAGCAAATAACCACGAAGTAACTGCGCATCTTCTCTTCTTTCTTGAGTTAGTAATAAGCTAAGAACTTTTGTTCTGACTATTAGTGCTACAGAATGTCCTTATCATTCTGAACCCCCTTCTTACTACTAATTCCCTTTTTTCCTTCCTTCTGTCTTTCAGATGGTTCTCTGCTTGGTGCCCTTATGCCAATGATGTTTATATTCATGCTCTGTGCCCCAGTCCAAGAAGTTAATGGAGAACAGATCCTCCAGAGACTGAATTATGGGATAGTATTCCAAAGGGAATCAAGATTAACCTTAGCGCGAGAATATTGGTTACACACATTTGAAATACCTCTGCCTGAAACTGTTCCTATGCCATCAATACAATTTTGTCGCAATCCAAATATTGACTGTCAATCTGTAGCTCATGTATTTTCGGAACTTAATTCAGTAAGATTGGAAACATTCAACAGACTCAATAATACGGTTTCAACTATAAACAATTTGATTCCTGAATCTGAACTAAAAAGGTCAAGGTCAAAACGTTCACTTTTACCTTTTATAGGTCAATTCTCAAAAACTCTGTTTGGAACCGCTACTATTGATGATGTCAATACACTGGCAAAACATATTAATGCTTTGAATACAAGAACTATAGGCATTGCAAAAGCACTAACTCAGCATGGCAATCATTTGAGTTCATTTATGTCTAAAAACAATGAAAGGATGGATAATCTTTTGCTAGGTATAAAGGAAAATAACAGAGCCATCAAATTTATACAAACACAAGTTCAAAATACTGCTAGAAACATTGAGCACTCAGTTGAAGAAATAACAACTCTCCTTATCAAGCAACTCACTGTATCCTCACACATTAACCATGAATTGGATGAACTAAAGCTGGCAATTTCCAATCTTGTGACTGGCAAATTGTCTCCTGTTTTGATTCCAAGTCATGTTTTAAAGTCTACTTTCAATCAGATTCAATCAATCCTTCAAGAAAATTACAACGGGTTTCATATTGCTGCTCAAGATATTTCGGAAATCTACCACGCTTCAAACTTTTTATATGCTAGAAATAAAACAACTCTTTATGTCACTATCAAAATTCCCATCACATACACGAAAGATCCTTTGAACTTGTTTAAGGTAATTTCCTTACCAGTACCAATAAATGAAACCTCAACCCATGCCACCTTTATTGCTGATTTACCCAAGTTTGTTGCCATAACACAAAATCAACAATTTTATGTAACTCTTAAAGATACCGAAGTATCCAAATGTAAAGGGACCTCACATAAACAATGTCCTTTCAACTTTCCCTTGACTCCGATTACAAAAGAATCATGTCTTCTTGCACTTTTTACGAACAGTAAAGACAAAATACATGAACTATGTGACTTCAGGTTTGTACACAATATTATTAATTCAAAAGTCATTGAATTAAGCTCTAACAAGATCTTATTGTACCAAACTCCATTACTAAACATTGAGTGTGGTCATGAACCCAAAGTGATCAAAGGTTGCAACTATTGTATCTTTGATTTGCCTTGCAGATGTTCTATCACCACATCTCAGTTTTATTTACCTCCACGTTTGACCAAATGTCTTAATCATACGCAAGAAATAACTCTTTCTCATCCAGTCAATCTTGTTTTGTTACAAGAATTTTTGATAACAGTAAATTTCAACATGTCTTTGCCAATACAATGTTCCAAACTAACTACAACTTTACTATTCCTCACTTCAACTTTTACCAGCATGCAATGACAAATGTCTTAGCTAACGACAAAAAGGATCACTTAAGTTTATCGAAAATGGTTGAAAAAGCAAAGAAAGATGAAACAATTTTCCAATCTTTGGCTGAACCTTTATTAGATGGTCAAATTACTGTCCCACAAATTTGGCCTGATACAACTGACATAATGGTTATTGTTGCCTTATCACTATCAGCTGTTTCAATCTGTTCCTTAATTCTCATGTTTTTCAAAATGAAAAAGCTAGCAACTACCTTAATGATTGTAAAACAAGTGCAACAGGCAAAAGCATTTTCAACTAATATGCCATCTTTGATTTATGAACATAACACTCAAAAACCGTTAGACTCTATTAATATCAATGTAGATCTTGGTTGGGAACACCTCATTTTGATTATTTCTGCCTTAAATACTATTCTGTTGTTAGTTATAATTCTAAAATACACTCAAAGAAAAAAATCTTCATCAATCATAGTAGAAATATTTAGTGTTCAGCATTGTGTCACTATTCCTATACTTAGACTTCCTCTTTGCCCATCTCAATACCAGTTCAACCCACCAACACACATAACTGATTTAGAAATTGTTGGGCCATGGTATGCAAGAAAACTAAAATTCAGCTGGTCAAATTTTACAGTCTCAAACTTAACTTCTGCTCAAAGCCTCTCAGTACCAAACTCTGTTTCTATTAGCATTTTCACAGCTAAGCGCTTGAGAAAGTTGATGAAACAGCAGTCATTTATTCATATCTTTTCAGAACACAATGACCTTTTAACTCCAATCTATGTTCAATAGCCTTACATGAGTTATAGAAACAGTTCCTACCACAACAAACTGTGTATTATTGTTTTGTGTAAATTGTATAATATACTTTTATGTTATTGTAGTTAACTATAATTACTACGAAAAGAATACACCAAATTCTTTGCTTATCAAGTCATATGTTCAAGACATATATACTTGGTAACATTAAGAAATTGGTCTCTCTCAGAAAGGTAGCTTAAACCAGCTACTCATACACCTTGCAAAGGCAAGATACATAGATAAATTGCTCTACATGACTAGTTATATGTTAGAACATATTCAACAAGTCTTATGTTAGAGACAACTTATCTACAACAGAATGTAACCGAAAGTTGTTACCATAAACAGAACTGAAAGCAGTTAACATATACAAATAAGGCCTAGATAACATTGCATGCTTGTATGTCTTTATAGAATTTTGTACTTTTGAAGGTACATGTTCACATGTATTGACATTTTTGTCATTTTTTTTTTTTTGCTTTCTTCCTAGGAATTGTAAATAACTTTGTTGTTTTATATTCTTTTCTTAGTTCGATAATTCTCATGCAGTTTATACCTATTGCATCTAAACTGATAATGATTTAGATTTCTCATGTGTAAGGTTTAGAGGTCAAAACCAAAACAACCAGAGAGGAATTAATATGATTTAGATTTTTGCATTTTTTGTCCAGTATATAATGAAATGTCAAAAAACAAATCATACTAAAAACTACATCATGTTGGATATCAAATTGTAGAGAATTATCTATAGATTGTAAATATTGGTGTTTGAACTAGTTATATTGATTGATTTTTGTAGTTTTAAACAATTCAAGTTTTTTCTTAAAAATTAAAACAATTTTGTTTATATCAGTCCTACTTTAACTTTGGTCAATAAGACAGCTTAAGGTTATCCTGTCTTTAGATGTAGAATCCTCTTTTTCATGTAACTAAGCCTATTTCAGTTCTTATGATATCAGGTTAAGTCCAGGATATCCTCTTTTCATTTCTTAGTCTATCATATTAAGTCAAAAATCCTAGATACAGCCATTTGAACAGCCCTTAAGACAGATAGTCAAAGTTTAGAATCTGTAATAGGATTATGGCCTGTAGACAACAGAAGACTATATAAACTCCTGACCGGACTGGGCTTGTATCTCAGTCTACACAGCTCAGACCAAATTAAAGAACGTATTGTTTACAGGAGTTGTCTCTCTGTTCTTCAGGTAAGCTCTTTTTTCCACATTGTTTTAAGTTCTATTTTTCACACTGTTTTATGTTTGGAAATGTTAGACAAATCAATAATTGTTCTGGATTGGAATTGTTGGTTTGGAAAATATTTCAGTAATAGGTTTGTACAATTGCACAATAGTTATGCTTAGAGTTTGGAAAGTATTAAGACAAATCAATAATTTTTCTGTATTGAAAATTGTTGATTTGGCAAACGTTTAATAGTTTCTGTGCAAGTGTACATCTGTTTTGCTGAGTCAATGCCACTAAATGATTTTTCTGTTTATACATGTGGAAAAAGTGGTAAAAAAACTGTATTATTCATCACCTTTTGAATGCTTTTGTTAGACAAATTGCCTATTTGTACAAATTCTTGACAGTTCAAGAAATTGAAATAGTTAAGTGTCAGAATGTCTAAAATAATGTGTATTTGACAATTAATTTGAACATTTGTGACACGGTGTTAACTCTCACTGCAAGCGATTTCCCATTATTAGAAGTTTCAAATGTTAATTCCCCATATTTTGAAACTAGATTGCTCTACCAACTTAATAGAATGTTTGTTTAGGACCGACAACATTTTGTCATATTATTCCCCAAAAATCAGTAAGAATAAATTGAATAGAAAATTGTACAGATGGCAATTTGTATTGATTTTTCAATAGTTCGGATAAGATAAAATGAGTGTTTATATGATTCTTCCCTTGAAACAAAATGCTTATAGATAAGAGATCACTGTACATTTGTTGCACTACCTTAATAATAGATTGTTTAATGTAGTAAAACGTTGTGATTCATGAAACAAAAGACATTTGATGTAAAGGTCATCAAATCTGGTTCATGAGTTATAACTGTATTGCGTCAAAATGTAGCCTATGTAGTTCGCTGCAAGAATGCTGTATCAAAGAAGTGCACAGGTTTACATTTAGCTTAGTTGATAACACATCCCACTTGCAACAAACATTCAGTGAAAGGGGTCTCTTATCTGTACCTAGCTTTTCATTACAATTAAAAATTTGATTGTGAATTTCCATTTAAAGTTTGATAAATAATTAGAAATTATGAATATTATAATTGATATTTGTAAGGAATTTGTATTAATGTATCTCAGTCTACACAGCTCAGACCAAATTAAAGAACGTATTGTTTACAGGAGTTGTCTCTCTGTTCTTCAGAAATCCCGTCAGACCGTCCCATAGAATCCTAAAGAGGAGAATTCGAATTTTATGAATACATAGTGTGTGCGAGTAGCGACCTAGAAACAGACCAGGCTGCAAGCTCACATACACCCATAGTACTTCATAAAATTACCATGATTTTCATAGATCAAAGAACTTAGTGTATATCGTCGTTGTAAAAGCAAAACCTCGTATCTCGGTTTTGGAAAATTTTAAAGGGGAGGGAAAAAAGTGTAATAACTTTTCCCAAACTGAAATGTTTTACTTGAAATTTGGACATATTAGATAATAAATAATGTATCATTGATACTGATTGGTAAAAATATCTCAAAACCTGCGAGAATTGTTTAAACAGGACACACAAGTCTATACTTTGAAAATCGCAAGAATCGACATACAAGGTTTTGCATTTACACGGACGATATGAAAAGCCATAAAGACCATTCCCCCAAACCTATCAACCTATCATTTAAGTTAAAAGTGGGTATAATCTTACTTATATGTGTTTGTTTATTTTTGCCTCATAAATAATGCTAACCATTACCAAAATAAGACCTGGTTTTGACATCCTTGATAGAATAGAATTCTGAAACATTGAGGCAAAAGAAGAAAATGCTGATAATCAGCATTTTCTCCTTTTGCCTCAATATTTTCTAGGCTGTATTGGCTACGAATCCTAGTTTCATTTACAGCAATTTTGTTGTCTACAACAGCTGTTGAATTTATTATCCTTAAATTTTTGCCGTTTGGGAAAGGGTTACCAACCCACACAACAAAATTTCATACAGAAAATGTTAAAGGAAAACATGCTATAATTCATTATACGCCGCCGGAGGCGGACGTATATTGGCGTCATCTTCTCTGTCTGTCCGTCCGTCCATCCGTCCGTCCGTCCGTCCGTCCATCCGTCCGTCCATCCGTCCGTCCGTACGTCCGTCCACTTTTCTTGTCAACGCAACTCCTCCTAAGTTTCTGGCTGGATCTTCTTGAAACTTGGTCAATGTTATCACCTCAATTGGTAGATGTGCATGAAGGAAGGATTTTATGGTTCATTGATTTTTGCCTGAGTTATGCCCCCTTAAAACTTAGTCCCTGGGGCGGCGTATATTGTGACCATGGCACTCTTGTTTTTTCTTCTTTTCATCCAATGTTTTACTGAAGGATAGCTGTATTGACATTAAAACCTGGTTTTGCTTATTAAAGGGTTATTTGAACAAAATTGTAGCCATCTGTGAATAATCAAATATCTTTATATATAAACTTCTTTTACTGAATATTTCTGTTTGTGTTCTATGTTGTTTTTTTCTTGTTTTGCTTTGTCATTTGCTTCTTTTCTCTGAATGTTTTAAAAAGCTTTTCTCTTTATGTTTCAAAAAGTTGTTCCCTTTTGGGTTTTTAAAACCTGTGAGTGTTTGAGATGGAAAAAATTGTCAGAAATACGGTAGTGAATGCACATATGCATTTTTGCTTTTTCCACAAATTAAACAAGAATAGCGTTTGAACCATTTTTCATAGAAACTAATTAACCCTTTCCCGAACAAGTTTTTTGGGGTGGTCCTATTCAAAAGCTGCTGCAGATGACAATATTGGTGTTGTTAAAAATAGAATCTGTGTAGAATATAGCTTAGAAAATATTGAGACAAAAGGAGAAACTGCTGGTTATCAGCAGTTTCTTCTTTTGTCTCAATGTTTTCCCAAGCATTTTCTGTTAGGGACGTCAAAACCAGGTCTTGCTTGGAAAATGGTTACGAATATTTCTCTTTCACAGAAGATTTCTCCCCTCCGCCTGCCAAAATACAAGTGCCAGATACTCATGAACTGTGTAAAAGATTGGAAGAAAGAATCTCAAGTCTTACCAAAATGGGAGATAATTTACAGAAAGAAAATAAAGGTGGGTGATGAAAAAGTAACAAAAACAAATGTGACCTGTCAGGCCAAAAGGGACCTTGTCAGGAGTCTAAATATCAAAAATTGTACAGAGATCAGACTCTGCACAGGTCAACCAGATACTGAATGCAAAAAAAATGAACATACATTTATAGTAAGAAAGGGAAAATATACCAGATTTAGAAAATTACAGACAAGTGAAAAGTGTCTGCCGTAGTCTGGCTGCGCGGACTGTGCAGACTGACTAAGGGTCAATATTTTTCATACTTTCTATAGGGTCCCTTTTAGCATGACAGGTCACAAATAATATTGGATTATAGCCTTGTCAAGGCCTTTGCTGACAACAAAATATGCTGACCCAAACAAGAAAATTTGAGACTGACCTTATTTCAAAGCCATTGAAGACAACAAATTATAAAGTTACAAAAATCGTAAGTTGGTTTGCTTCAGTACGGAGATCAAAGGAAAAACTAATCTTCCAAAAGTCAAGCAATCATCATTCTCTTCTTTCCTCAAGCATTTTCCTAAATTTGTCTACAAGGGATGTCAAAACAAGGTACCGGTATTGTTTGGGAAAGGGTTTCAGCAAAACACATAAGAGGTAGAGAATTAAAAAAAAGGTTGTGGGTATTTTCTTGTTTCATACCCCAGCATTGATAGAAGAGTGACATATCTCTACAGACGTCTGTTGGTCAATTCAAATGAGTATCCACTACATGGGGTTTGATGAACAATTAACGACACATTGCATTTTGAAAAGCCATCACTCCCTCTTATCAGTAGCTTTGTCATCTGTCAAGGTCAAATCTCAAGGTCATATTTTCAAAAAAAAAATGCAGGAAAGTGATGCAGAAACAAATCTTGCTTATCCCTTTCCCAAACGGCAAAATTTTAGGGTGATCCACCTCAAAAACTGCCAAAAATGACAAAATGGATATTATTAAAGATAGGATTTGTGTAAAATATGGCATATACAATATTTAGACAAATGGAGAAACTGCTGGATATCAGCAGTTTCTTCTTTTGTCTCAATGTTTTCCTAAGCCTTTTCTATTAGGGACGTCAAAACCAAGTCTTGTTTGGGAAATAGTTAAATGTGCTTGTAATAGAGTAAAAATTGACTTTAATTGTCTTTCAGAAATGGCTGCCTTAATGAAAACTCAGGGAAAAAAGTTGAAAAAAGTGAAGGAAAACGAGAAGAAGATTCGAAAGACAACAAGATGATGACCGTTACCACAAAAACAAGCATTTACATTCCAATTATTTCGCTGAATGCCAAAGATGGAGAAAATTTGTTCCTTGAGACTGAAAACCCTAAAAGATGCAAAATCAGAAATCTTTTAAGGTTATAATGAAAGGGGAAACCACCCCAGGGAATCATGTGGAACAATTTAAGAATATCATCAACTGTTACCTTGATAAGCTAAATTTTGAAATTATTGGCTGAAAAGAAGAAAAATTATATAAGAATCCCCCCTTTTATTGTTGCTTTTGTTGAAAAGTGTATTTAAATAAAGCATTTTACATTCTTTTGTCACTGCCACTAAATATTCAGTCTTTCTGTTTCATAGAAGCATTATAAGGGTATAAAATGACTGAATGACTTTTTAACCCTTTCCCAAACGACAAAATTAAAGGGTGACCCATTTAGAAAGCTACTACAGACAACAAAATTGGTGTTAATAACTTTGTAAGAATAAGATATGTTTACTTTTTGACACGGCAAATCTGAGACAAAAGGAGAAAATGATGGTAATCAGCATTTTCCTCTTTTGTCTCAATGTTTTTCCAAGCCATCAATATAAGTGACCCCTGAACCTGGTCTTGTTTGAAAAAGGGTTAATGATATTTTGTTAAATGATTTTTAAAGATATTCAAGAGAAATTATGCATTAACTGTGATCAATTATTATTTATCAATTAGGTCTTTAGGTGGTACACCCGTAATAGAGAATCACGCGTTGATTTCGTAATCATACAGCAGTAGAAAGTGAAGAATAATTCAACTTATCTGTAAGTGTATATATTGTATATCATTCAATGGTTTTGACGTCGCTCTAAAAACGCCTAAGTCGTATGGTTCTCAACATTTTCACATTACTGGTGTTCTACCTAAACTGATTAGATTTACTGAATATGTATTCACTATATTAATCGAGATTGCTAATTTATTGATGAAAACTAAAAAAAAAATGATTATGAAAATATGCATTTATTTATCTTTTATTTACAAGCCTGATCACAGATTATCTTCGCGTCCAGATTGTGTCCTGAAATTTTCTTTGCTTTTCAACAAAAATCTCGCAACTGCAGCTTGCTTTAAGCTGCAGTTATGAGGGTTTCGTTGAAATGCAGCGTTTTGTTGCTTGGTTGGTCTTATTTTAACGTTCTTCGGCAGTGATCAGATTGATTGAGGGTTTGACCATCAATTTGACCATATAAAAAAGAATGGAAAAAAATTATAAAACTAGCATTGTAACATAGACATATGATATGCTTAACCACCATTTTACACGCTATGCAATTTCGCAATGTAAAAAGGGTGCAATAAAAGTTGAATGCTAGCAAAGACAAAAAGCCACATATACAATCGTAAATAAAAGGAAATCTTGAATGCTGAGGTCCGCTGTCACCCAAATTGAATAGGAAATTTTGGCGATTTTGCATTATGTTAGTTTAGAAATTCTTGGGTGAAATGAAGGAAAAAGTTGAAAAACAGCATTTTGTCGCATTTGAAACCAAATACGTCGTAACTGCAGCTTAAATACGATTTATGTCTATATTACAATGCTGCTTTTACAAACGTTCTTCCTAAAGAAGACGGTTGGGATTGTGCATGATGGGATGGATAACGAATACGGACAAATTTGCCTCGCTTCAGGTAAGAAATTGTGCAATAATTTTCTTATTATTTGAGTCAATTTTCAAGCGGTTTGTTGCATGTACCCCGCATTACTGAGCTCTTTCCTCAGATGTATGACTTGTTTGTAGAATCGTTGTACTTTGACCAAAAATTGATCCCAACCGATCAGAAAAACAACAAAAAATCCAGGCCCCGGTTTCTCGAAAAAACTTAAGTATCTTCTCATGAGAATATGCTCAACTTCAAAGGGATACTCTCCAGCGTTGAAGGGTATTCGATTGAAGTTCACGTGGATTTCGTGCGATTTGAGCACGGTGCTCAGATTTGAGCATGAGATTATACTTAAGTTTTTTCGAGAAACCGGGGCCAGGTCATTTTTCTAGTCGGTTGGGATCGATTTTTGAGAAAAGTACAAGGGGTTTCCCGATAAGTAATACATCTGAGAAAAGGGCTCAGTAAGACGGAGTATATGCAACAAACTGCATGAAAATTGACGCTAAAATAAGGAAGTTATTGCACAAATGCTTACCTGAAGCGTGGTTAATTTGGCCGTAGTCGTTACCATTTCGCTTTCTGGTCGGTTGGGACAATATTTTGGAAAAAGTACCACGAGTTAGAATAAGTCATATATCCAATGAAAGAGCTCGGTAAGGTATCTCGTAGCAAAGACAATATTAATGGAAATGGAGGAAAAACTTGTTTTAGCATTTTGTTTCACTGTGCTTCAAAGTCTACTGTATTACAGACGTCAAACCACGCGGTGCTTGGGACTTAACGTAGTCCAGCCTAAATGAGATTCGCGAGATTTCGGTATATTTCGTGCGACGTCGCATACATTCTTAATGTTTTCCATCTAGATCTATACATTAGGAGTATCAAAAAAGGTCCTTTCCAACGCCGAATATTTACGACGTCACCCGAAAAATACCGACATCACGCGAATCTCATTAGCGATGGACTACATGTACCTTAAAAACTCTTTTGTCTTATCTTTTCATTTCATTGCACAAAAGTGAAATATGTACATTTGCATGCTGCACTTTAAAAGGTAGGTAGGCCTATGCGACAACCTTGAAACGTTTATAGATAAAGAATAAACCGACAAATCAATTCATTTATCTACCACCATTCAAACAATCCCATTTGCGTGCAAATGTAGGTTAAATTGCTTTTATAATACCCTTACCGAAAAACATTGATACAAAATAAGAAAATGCTGAAAATCAGCATTTTCTCCTTTTGCCCCAATATTTTCTTTATTTAATGAACGCATATTTCATATTTATTTACACTCATTTTGTCGTCTGCATCAGCTTTCAAATTGGATCACCCTTAGATTTTGTCGTTTTGGAAAAGGTTAATATTTGCATGATGCACTTTAAAAGGGTAGATGCCCAACAACCTTGAAACGTTTATAATAAGCCGACAAATTGATTGGTTTATTGTAATAAAATTATACTCCATTCATTTTGAACACTCCCCTACGTTGTCGTTCAAATTTAGGTTAAACTGGCCGATCCAATTTGATAGGAATTACAGAGGACAAAAAAGATGTGATAAAAAGGATTTGCAGACAATTAAATATAGCACAAAAATGTTTAGTCAAAAGAAGGAAATGTTGGTTAGCAGCATTTTCTTCTTTTGCATCAATGTTTTTCCAAGTAAATTTTATATCAGAGACGTCAAAAGCGGTCTTGATTTGGTTAACCCTTTCCCAAACAAGACCTGGTTTTGACGTCCCTAATAGAAACGGCTTGGGAAAACATTGCGGCAAAAAGAAGAAACTGCTGATGACCAGCAGTTTCTCCTTTTGCCGCAATATTTTCTGTGCTATATTTGTATTATACACAAATGGTAACTTTAATAACATCTATTTGTCGTTTTCTGCAGCTTTCAAGTAGGATAAGTCCAAATTTTGGCCGTTTGGGAAAGGGTTAAACTTAACCCTGTTCCGGACAACCATATTTTAGATTGACCCATACTGATATAAACTGCAAATAACATACGTTACTGTGAAACCCCACATTTTGTGGTTTAGAGACCATTGAGAGAAAATGAAAATTGACGGTTATCAGCATGTTCACCATTCCCTTTGTTTGGCCTTTATGAACATAATGAACATTTTACGGGGTCCCCAAAACAATGTCTTTTTTGGAAAGGGCTGGGCCCTAACCCTTACCCTACCCAAAGCAAAACCTTTTTTGCGTCCTATAAGAGAAGGGTTGTGAAAATATTGAGACAGAAGAAGAAAATGCTGATCGATGATCAGCATTTTCTCCTTTAATCTCAATATTTTCTACACCATGAATGTCGTCGTCTCCAACTGCTTTTAAGTACTGGATGACAAAATCATTTTGTCATTTATGAAAGGGATAAAGTATAAACAACCAATCATAAGAGTGTCCATAAAACATATAATAGGGAACGATTTTGACCAGTGTACCATGACGTAATTTCGGACAAACAACAGTATTTCGTAGGCGTTGTTATAAAATCTCGTAACTATAGAATTCATTCAAACCGTAGTTTCGAGATTTTATAACACTGCCGACGGTTTACCAATACATAACAGTAAACGCGTTCTACTTTTAGCTCAAAATTCGTTGCTATTATATACTTGTACAAAGACAATTACTTCAGGTAATCAAGTTCGCTATGTAGTAGGTACCTTAATGGAAATGGAAATGTGTATGTTTTTGTGCTGAAAATAAAGAATTGAAAAAAAAAACGTGATGATCAGCATTTTATTCTCTTCTCTTTATGGTTTTCTATCCTCTGAGGGACGTCAGGTCTTGTTTAGGAAAGGTTTTTAAGGCCGTTGCAGTTACGATCGACCGATTCTTAATGACACCGATATATACACCCATCCTTTACATAAACAGTCTGCTGTAAATATACTGACTGACTTTGAAAACACACCACTTGTTTTTTTCCAAAGATCTTGTTCTAAGGAACGCCTTTATCCTAAGACATCTCAAGAAATCTCAAGATATCTCAAGAAATTTCGATCTAAAGAACGCGCCTCTGGCCGCCCAAACTTTAGAATACACTCCAACAATATGTGGTACATAATTCTAGCCGAAACGATTAGAGATGTGGTTACAACTTAAAAGAGTTGCCGAGGTCACGTCCTTGAGGTGGTATTGGTACTCAGAGTGGCATTATTCGTTTTTTCAATACAGAAAACATTCAAAATCCTCACACCGCCTCTCTTTGGATGGCTATATCTCAGGCATTGGATGTAATTTTTGTCTGAAATTTTCAGGGAACGTTGCGATGACGTCGATATTTTGTTCAATGTATAAAAATTATATAGTTGATAATAAACTATGCAAAGATGAAAATCAGTGAGGCATCTTAAAGTCAGTATAGTTTATTTACAAAGATATGAACGAATTGCATTTTTAGCAATTCAACCCATTATATTATGCATTTTATTAGCAATTTAACCCATTAAACTCTGCATTTTAATAGCAATTGAGCCCATTAAAATCTGCATTTAAAGTACAATTTGTAAATCCTTATTCACAGACCGCAAATAAATTTGAAAGAAAAATATACCTGCATTGTATTTGAACAACAAGTTTGTAGATTTATTCTATGTCTGTCGAGTTTATTTGTTGAAATAGATTAAGTTACATAATATTTATGCGATAGATCGTGTTTATCTGTTGAGCAAGCGTTTACTTGCTGCACTTTGAAATAGATAAAGTTATATAATACCGGAGGCGTGTTCTTTAGAGCGAGATTTTTTAAGATTTCTTAAGATGTTTAACTTTTAGACAAAGCGTTTTAAGAACTAGATTTTGACAGAGGTGTTCAAAATGCTCTATACGTCATACAAATGACGTCATGATGACGTCATTTGTGTGAAGTATATAGAGCATTACCATGGAACATTCGGAGCAACTCGGTCCATTATCTTTTGTAATGTTTCTGCAGAGTTAACCAAGGGGTTCCGTTCGAAGTATAGAGTAATGGCGCCTCCCATTGAACGTCTTAAAAATCTTGCCCCCAAGAACGCTTTATCCTAAAACATCTTAAGGAATCTCAAGATATCTCAAGAAATCTTTCCGGGCATGTTTAAAGCATTTTACCATTAAGGTCTAAAAGGAGCCATTTGGAAAGTGTATGAATGTGTAAAAACAAAAAAGACATAAAGAATTCTGAAAATTAGGGCTATTTGAAAAGTGGCATAGGCCTATGTGACAGGAGTCTGCGGAGCGTTGATTTTATTTTCTGTGGTAACTAATAGGAATAAACTTTAAGTGCTTTGTAAGCAGTCATACAATAGAACCAAGAATTTGTCAATGTAATATCTAGTATGTTGTGCATAGTTATCAAAAAGTGACTGCTATAGCAACTATTTTGAGAAATATGGTCAGAAATTTTCACAGATCTTCGTCAGATTGCCGTCGGATTGGCTTCTGTTCATATAACATCTTTGGCCTGACAGACCAGTCCATAAACGTGAAAACCGCCCGTAACATCGCATGTGCATGTGTTATTTGTTAAATATCACGGCGTGCATTTAGATATCCCCTCCGCCTACTTGTGGTTTGGTTATATTCCAAACCAAAACGGATTGTTAAGTTGAAAGTTGTGTAAATAATAATGAAGAAAGGCTTTAAATGTCAATGACAAGGAATTTTGTGCTACAGATAGACTTGGTTTACCGTTATGTTTTGATAAATCGTCGATGTTGTTATAAAATCTCGTAACTACGGCTTGAACGAAGCCGTAGTTACGATATTTGATAAGAACACCTACGAAATGATATTGTTTGTCCGAAATTACGTCATGATTAGCTGGATAAAATCGTTTTCAATTGTCTGCACCTGTAAAATCATTGTATCGAGATAGTTCAATAAGCGTTTTTCATCAATGAGTTTAATATTTGTTTGCAGATTAATCCTTTACCAGGCGGCGAAATTTTTGACAATTTCAAATGCACAAAGTTTTACATATCGTCCCTTGAATGCAAGAAGGTAACAAGCGATTTCTTCATTCCCAATTTCTTCCTACCCAGAGAGACCAGGATTGTAAAATTATATTCACTTGAAATTGTCGTCTGTAACATCTTTAAATTTGGAAAAGTCCAAGTTTTTGTCGTGTGTAACAATTTCTACAATGATATAGTATAAAATGTAGCACGAGAGGGTCTATTCCTGCAATAGTGCATCACCTTCAAAATTCACATGTTGATTATAATCCCAGGGCCTACATGTAGAAGCCAAACTAGTTGTTTACTTGTTTTTTTTTTTTTTTCAAGTTTCAATGTTATCAGGCCGAGCCTCTGAAAGATTGATATACGTGTAAGTAGTCTTTGTACAACTTACTCAAAAGCTGCCATAAATTCTATCCATATGTAATCAAAATACAAAGCTTGTCAAGTTAATGCAGAAACATACAAAATACAAACCATGTCAAATTATACTCTCTTAAGAACAGAGCACATTATCTCTACATTCCATTTCGATAGAATGAGCTCTGTTCTCGCCGGGTCATTTCACGACTAATCTCGGGGCCTAGGCGGGATTTCAGTATCCAATCGTTGGCCATACACAACAAAACAATTTAAAAAGCTGATACAAACTTTCATTGGCTGACGCTTCAAATTACCGGCTTCAGCCAAAAATAGAAGCGACGTAATGTATACGTAATCAAACAAGATCAAACTGAATGATTTTGATTCGATAATTCAAATGTTACCGGCTTCAGCCAAAAATAGAAGCGACGTAATGTATACGTAATGATCATGTAAGATAAAACTGAATGTTTTTGATTCGATAATTCAAACGATGTGCTACAATTAGATTATGACGACCAAATAGGCTGTTGGCGTACCGAAAATTGCAGAGGTCATATTTGATGGTTTAATCAATAGACCTCGGCATTGGAGAGTAGTCAAATTAATGCACAAACAAACAATATACAAATCATGTCAAATTAATGCACAAGACTTATCTAAATGTGTGTCATTAAGTTGCACATTATTTCTACCATGAATTAGATAGACTGTGCCAAGTTTAATTATGCGTAAAAATGGGGTTGTAAAATTGCAATGTCACCAATGCCAGCAAGTTTTGACTTATATCAATGATACTTTTTTTGTTTTTGATTCCATGGCACAGGAATGTTTGTAACTCGTTTTTTGATATGCCGAAAATGATCGGAACAAGTCCTCTATGTGCATGAAAGTAGGCGGTATAAGCGAAATAGCAATAGTTAACGTAGATCGCAAACGGTATCCAATCGCAAAAAAATCGTCGGTGCCATTGCAAAACCTCGTAATTCCAGCTTGGAGTTAGGAGGTTGTACAATAACACCGAAGAAATGTGATTTCGAGATTATTGTTGAACCTTTTCAATATTTTACAAACCATGCTTGTATGAAATTCATTTTCTCGTAGCGATATCAATTTAGTAATAGCACTTTTTGATAAAAAGAGATGAAAATAGTCTTTAAATTGCATTTTTGATGAAAACATAAAATGGACTGTTCTCTTTCATTTGAAAGAGAAACGGGACCAAAAAGACAGAGCACTATCCAGAAAAGCTGTATGAATGCATCCTGCATGTGCACATTTCTGCTGCTTGGAAAAGGTTAAGATACACGAAACAGCTAAAAGAGAAAAAGTGTCGAAGGCGCACCAATTTCATGAAAATGGCAACATTTAACCCTTTCCCGAACAGCAAAATTTTAGGGTGATTCACTTCAAAAACTGCCACAAATAACAAAATGGGAATAAATAAAGATAGAATTTCTGTAAAGTATGGCATAGAAAATATTGAGACAAAAGGAGAAACTGCTGGTTATCAGCAGTTTCTTCTTTTGTTTCAATGTTTTCCCAAGCCTTTTCTTTTAGAGACGTTAAAACCAGGGGCCCGTTTTATCAACGGTCGTACGTCGGTCGCAGCTAAGATTGTCGTAACTTTCGGTCTTACGTCCGCCAGACCGTTTTATCAAAAAGTCGTAGCTACGATTGACGTAAGTTTTTCCCAAATTTCTACGACCGGTCCGACCCAGTCTTAGTAGGGTCGCAAAAATGGCGGCCACATTAGAAATGTTTGAAGCGAGAAAAAATGAAATTTTAAAAGGCCAAAACTGCTAGAATAAGTTGTCTAGAGAAATGTCAACATTGAAACCGTGTGTCCCTGACCGGAATGAACGATCTTACACGTAGAATGGGGGCTTTTGTCGGGAGCATAGCGAACTGAATGGAGGCAAAGTTTCGTTGAAACACAGGTAAATAATTGTTTGTGGTTGGACCAAATAAGTAAGTTTTTACTGTAAAATTTACTGTCAACAATGACAATAGAGGTTTGTCAAAGAGTTATTCCCCTTGCGAAACTCTTCACAAAGAAAATTAAAAATGTACTTCCAGTGTTCTTGAGGGGGCACTATTTACTCCCGGTAAATTATCGCTCTATTTTGTTTGTAGAATACACGTTTAAAAACTAAGTTTATTTACACATTTAAGCATGATTATACATCGAATTGTGTGCGAGATGAATCACTTATACTCCAAGATGTCAAAATTGGTCAAAATTGAAAATAAATAGATGTATTTCATCATTTCTATCGGTTTCCTTTTTATCCCTATTGTCATATTCTCATAATGACCACGAAGCCCATTCACTTGTCTGCGCATACATTTTGATGGAATGAATAGTCGGTATATGTCGACTCCTATATCAAATATATATTTTAAAATCTTGTTATTACAGCTTAAATCAAACTGCAGTTACGAGGTTTTGCAATAACACCGGCGATTGGCATATTCCAACATAATAGTCTTAACCATTCAGTCAACGACATTTCGTTATTGAGAACATTGTAACAACGAATCATCAAATAAACTTTTACGATGTTTTTGCCATTAAAGGCGATTTTTGCAGAGAGATTTTACCCTTTCTCCGACGACTGAAGGCTGGCACAATTTTCAAAAAGAGTTACGGGCTGTAAAATTGTTGATTTCTAAAGTAAAACATGAAATGTTATAGCACCACCGAGGGGTTCATTTACCTTTCCCAAAGACAAGGCTATCACGTCCTCGAAAGTAATAGCCTACGAAAACTTAAATGTCAAAGGGGAAAAAGTTGCTGACCAGTGTTGTCTTTCTCCCCAAATATATATCGTGGGCTATTTATTACACAGTTTCTGTTGTCAGTAATAGTAATGTCGTGTTCAACTGTATTCGATCAGAACAGTCTCAATATTTGCTGTCTTGGAAATAGTTAAACAAGTTTTAAAAAATGAATAAATTACACTACAGGATGTGGGGCATTTGATCCCCCCGAAACGACTCTGGATCCGCCACTATGAATAAACCCCACTTGGTATTATGCATAATATTTGCTAAGCCTATCCCTGACTCGTGAAAACATTCTGACAAAAGAATAAAACGGTGATGGTAAGCATTTCCCCTTAATTTGCTTCAGCGTTATAAAAGATGGTTTGATTGATGACCGACCGGCCCCTGTTCTAACGAGCCTTCTTTTTTCTTTCTTTTTTTTTCCCTCGAGATTTAATATTCGCATTGGCACGTTCCTTTGGAACATATCGGCGAGGAAAGGGTTTTGGAATGACAGGTTTTTTTTGTTGCTGTTGAAAAGCCGATAACGTTGATTGTGATATACTGATAAGGCGATATTAAAGTACTGTACCGACGAGACTGTCAAACGCGTGATATACCAGCAGGCCTATCTGCAAAACCCTTTGCATTGACAATATTGATCCCATCAATATTGGCAATCGAAATGTACTTTTACCTTTAACCAAGCTGTAAAATTGATAATTTTGGACACCAATCAAAGATATGTGACAAATCAGACGAAATTGTCATTGAACGGAATTCGAAGGAAAAAAAATCGAACAACCGAAATTAATAGCAATACGGTAGTGAGACAGATCATCGTTATCATTATTTCAAAACCAAATAATGATCAATAATGCTAAACATCCCAGTCGGAGCGCAATTTAAGCATTAATTTTACTGATCAGGTTCCGTGTTTTTCTAATAAGAAGGGAAACGAACGTATTCATTTGGCCTTTATTTTGAATTTAATAGTGTCTTAACCCATAATCAAACGGCAATTTTTAGACTATTCCAAAATCAAAGATGATGCAGACGACAATTTGAAGTGAATGAAATTTTGATTTTTTGGTATATTTATGCAGAAAACATTGTGGTAATTGAAGAAATTGCTTGTCACAAGCAATTTCTTCATTTCCCACGATGTTTTCCAAAGCCATTATTTTGTGGGGAATCTGTGTGGTAATGGGTTAATAAAAGTCAGTTTTTTTTTACCCCAGAACAGAAATCAACTTAAGTTTCGATACCGTTTTGATGATATGATATATTAGGCCTATAGCCTAATTATGAAATTTTATAGCTCACGGATGAATAGTTGGATTTGGCTCGAGAAAATGCGAAGAGTAGGTATTTTAAGATTTCGAAATCATGCGGAATGCAGTATTTTCCATACGATATTTGCACTTAAATGATAATTCAGTTTTGAACAGGATCCTTATGGTGAACTGATTTGTATATAAATATTTCAACAGACCATTATATATCTTCTTTTCCAAAATTTTAATCCAATACGGAGTCAATCTAGATTTCTTTTGTGGAGTTTTCTCGTTATTTCCGTACCTCAAAATCTTCTTCGGCCTTTGAATGACGGACATAATACATGTAGTTATAAATGAATAATACTTACTTCGGAAGATATCTCAATCTCATTGGAGGGACTGGGGATTTCGCAGAGTGATAATTGTCGTCGATTTCTCTTTGTAACTCTAGAAACTATGGTTGAGCTTTGTTCGGCCGCTTCTAGAGTCTTGGTATATTCCGACGATTTTTTGCTCGTTTTAGATTGTCTAGTGGGTTTCTTCGTCAAAATACTTGGTATATTTCTATTTGGTACATAGTCAGGATTGTTTTTATCAGTTCTATCTGGCTTTCCCAAAATGAGGTGGCATCCACAAACTTTCACGTTATTTGTAAGTGTTTTTAAACTCAAGTTATGTCTACCCGACGCATGAATCCATCGCATTTTAATGCCGATTTTTTTTTTTTTGGAAAAGTGAAGAATCTACAATTATTTGACAGTTTATTCCGTCTATGATCACACCCATACACGCAACAATGATCGTGTCCGCCCATTTTTTCGATTTAACGAATCACAATTGCAGAT
>CAVMGG010000931.1:0-23198 GCA_963680895.1 Fragum sueziense | reverse complement strand
CTTAAACTTCTGAAAATATAAAATCCCTCATCCAATCTCACAACACCTTTAAGATGATTTGTATCAAGCATTTGTGAGGCAGTAAATGTTTTACCTTCTGTTTTACATCTACGCAAAGCAAGATGGACTTTATCAGAAATTTGTTTCAGTTGAACTTTCTTTAACTTAAAGAAGATATTGGGAATATTTGATGCTACTCTGCGATCAATATGCCTCAGTTCTAGCTTGCATGTATCACTATAGTGAATGTGAACATGTTTTTTATCATTTGGACTTCTTCTCTGTCCACAGAAAATTGTAGGAAAAGACAAATATTCTGCATCAGGATCTTGATAAAGGCTGAGTGGTGTTTGACCCTCACCTGGAGCAAAAGTATAAGCGTTGTCTTTATTTGGGTCTGCAGCATCCAGCATAGTGTCACTATTACCAATAACCTTTTCTGTCTCGTCAACTTCACTAAAGTGATCAGAGTCATAATTCACATCATCATTACAATCTAATTCTTCACTTACGCTTTCACCTGTCATTCCAAAGAACTCTTTTACTGTATCACTACAATCTGAAGTAATTGATTGCATCCAGTCATCATCTACTTTAACACCAGATTCTTTATACAGTACACTATGGTTCACTAACCAATGAAGAGCACTTAAAACATGCAGAGGTCTAATATTTTCAGTGAAATCACATTTATTATATGAAAGTTTCTTCTTAAGTTTAACAGGTATTGTATAGTGACTATCTAATGTTCTTGGTAAACTGTGTATAACAGGCTGAATGTCAACCGGGACATTGACAACATTCCCTTTGATGGACAACTGACCTCCTCTTGGTAATTCTCTAATCTGCATAAATGGGATTCTCAAAGAAACTAATCTTTCCTCTAGCTGATGTAAATTCAGTTCCTTTGGCAGTACAGGAAATGCATTTTGATTGAAAACAGACATTGGAGGGACTTTGTTAAGTTTAATTTTTTCATAGCATGTTTTACACAGCCATTCACAATCATCAACAGAGATGTAATTTGTAGAAAATTTTTTAACTGCATCAGAAGAGCATTTAGAATTTAGTTTGTTGAATAACACAACAGAATGTTTAAACCATGTTTGGTTACAGCATGAACAAACATAAACAGGGCCTTTTGAAACATTCTTCTTAAATTTTTCAATGCAGTCGTCTAAGCTGGAACCATATCGCTTTGAACTTTTGTAGCTCTTTTCCTTAATTTTATAATCTAAATTAGACCTTAGACTCTGGCGCTTAGTCTTATTTCTTTCATTTTCTACTATCATATTGAATCTTGATGAACGTTTATTCTGTTTTTTCATCCTTTCTGAATCTTTATACAATTTACTAGAGCGGCACTTGTGCATTGATTTAAGAGTTAACATTCTTTCTTTCTTCTTTCTTTCCTCATTTTGTCTAACTTTTTGCATAGAACCCTTTGTCATTGACCTTTCTTTGACTTGCCTTTCTGGATTTTCTCTTGCTTTTTTCTTTGAAATATTTGTCATTGTCCGTTCCTTGACTTGCCTTTCAGGATTTTTTCTTGCTTTTTTCATTGAAGTATTAGTCATAGTCCGTTCCTTGACTTGCCTCTCTGAATCTTGTCTTGCCTTTTTCTTTGAAATACTAGTCATAGTCCGTTCCTTGACTTGCCTTTCTGGATTTTGTCTTGCTTTTTTCATTGAAATACTAGTCATAGTCTGTTCCTTGACTTGCCTTTCTGGATTTTTTCTTGCCTTTCTCTTTGAAATACTAGCCACTAATCTTTCCTTAGATTGTCTTTCAGGATCCTGCCTAATTTTCCTCATATAACTTTTCATATATTCATTTCTTTTTAATCTTTTACGTTCGTGTACAATTTCATAATCTGACCTAACTTCTTGTTTGCGCTTTTGTCTCTCTGCTTGATCCTTGAAATATATGTCAATCAAAGATAATTTCTCAGGTGGACAATTTGTAAATTCAATTTCATTTTTCTTGGATTCAGATTCATGGATTTTTTCTCCTATAACAAATCTAATTGGCATCATGTCAAATTGTTCATTTAGATCGATGTTCATACTTTGATACATTGCATACATGAACATTACCAAATCATCTATTGAAAGAAAAGAAGCTAATAATGATCTTCCATCATCATCTACCAATCCATCAACACCATGTGAATGAGAATCAAATAAACAATATCTACCATCCTGCCTGAAAATTGCAGAACAAACTGAACCAATGATAAATAAAAGATAAGAAGTTGTGTGAAATGCTTCCTTCAAACAACTGTGAAGTGATGACATATGAGTGTTGATAGAACTTTGAATAAATACACCAGATAAAATATTTCCTCTCACAATAGAAACATGTCTATCAAATGCAGTTACAGAACCTGGGATCTCTTCCAAATTCAAAAGCAAGCTTTGAAAGTCATTCCTCGCTTTCAGTCCAATCACTATTTCTCTATGTAATCTATCTCCTTCTATTAGAATTTCATCTAGATTTTGTGAAGATGGCAGATGTCTAAGCTCTGTGTATATCATCGAGCATAAGGCATTGGCTGTACATTGTAGATTTCGAGAGGATGGGTCAAACATTTGATTACCTTGATGAAAAGTTCCGAAAATCATTGTGTTGGATTCTGTATCTTCAGCAACAACTTCAGTAGCAAGAACAGTATTACCATCAGCACTAGCATCAATAACAGTGTCAGTAAGTATATCATCTGCAGTATTTGGTAAAGTATCATGAACAGTATCAAGAACAGTATCAAGAACAGTATCAAGAACAGTATCAAGAACAGTATCAAGAACAGTATCAAGAACAGTATCAAGAACAGTTTCAGAACAAATTCCAGACACAGATGGTTTTTGTGGGTGGGCAAGTCCCCCATCTGATATTCCAAAGACGCCCTCCATAGACACAGATGGTTTTTGTGGGTGGGCAAGTCCCCCATCTGATATTCCAAAGACGCCCTCCATAGACACAGATGGCCTTACATCTGTTTCATCCAAAACAGATGAAGGTAAAGGGTGGGATAGGCCCCCATCTGATAGTTCAAAGACACCCGTTAAATCAGCTGTGGTTTTCGTGAGTACATCTCTTCTGGCTCTACTCATTCGCCAATTCTTCTTGCGAGGCATTTTCCTTCTGCAATTAGAAAATATAAACTAAAATGGCAAATTTTCCAGACATTCAAAGACAACTTTTGACATTGTCTGATGACCAGGACCCTGTTTTACAAATGAATTGAAATGTTCATAAAATCATAAGAAAAACAGGGCCCTGGACCATAAAAGCTGCTACATGTGTATGAAGTGTAAATTTGCAAGCATGTATCGTTTTGACCTTGATAAGTCACTTTAACAATGTTATTAAGGGATTCATACCAATGAATTATGAACTGTTTTAATATCAAATTTGAGCACTACATCTTAATTTCTAACTTACAAGGAAAAAACAGACAAACTAATGGACAGACCAGATTTTATATTGATCCCTTTCTGATCTTTAGGTGCAGATAGTGTAAAAATTCAAGAGAAAGTAATAAAAAGCCAGTTCTTACATTAAACGGATAAATCAATGGTAAATCCAAGTCCCTTTTTCCTCTGTATCTCTTTTCTTTAACTTCGTCACACTGTACTCTATATCTTTCAGCAATCAACACAAAGTGATCTATATTAAGGTACACAACCTTAAGTCACATAGGGTAGAACTTATGTTCACAATAATTCCAATATATACTCCAATTCACTGTCACAATGAACTCACAGCTACATAAAAATCACAAAACTGTATTTAGAATTAAATCAGTGTTGCACAAAAATCATAAAAAAATGTTCACTATTAAAGTGTTCACAATTCACTGTTCCACACAAGAATCATAAAAATGTGTATAACATTTCCAATTTTGGAAATAATAATAAAAGTTCACAAATGTTCCAAGTGATATTACGGTAAGTCTTTTTGTAATATTGATAAATTTGTCTGAAATAAATAAGAACAGTTGTTGAAATCATGATTGATAGAATAGTTGAGTGACAAAATGTAAGTTTCTTGAAAGACAAGATGTGTTTGTGAAACATGAATGCCCGAAATGGCTATTTTTCTACAATGTTAAGTTTTTTAATTAAGAGTTGATAAGGGTTACATGGAACATATAGATATCATTGAAAGGAAGTTAGATACCAAATTTCAGCTTTGTTTGTCAAACACTTTTGGAGAAAATGCAAAATGTTAAGTTTTCTGACAGACAGACAGGAGTAAAACAATAGAAATCATGTTATTTTGCTAACCTATGTAAAAGATCTGGAAGTAATTGCGATTAGCAATTCTAAATTATTCACTGTGTGTTTAGTTTTGAGATTTAAATCTAAATTTGTTCAAAACGTTATAATAATTTAAATATTGGCATGACACTGTACATTACTAAAGACTAGAAAATCAAATTCAGTTTATTGTTGAAATATCATTTCCAAAACTTAAATAAATGTGTATCTCTGTTAAATTGATAGAAAATAATTTCCACTTTCTATGAAAGTGGTAAACTATTTTTTGTGATAAACAAGGCGGTTATCCCAAAAAGAGGCCCTCTTCATAACTGGTGATAATCATGTATGCAATTCAAAGAAAGCAAATAACAACTGTCTTTGAAATACACAATCCTACATACTCAAAAGATTCCTGCAGCATGTTTTGGTCACCAGCACACTTACCTGGTATAGGTTAACGTCTGCAATAGCCCCTAAAGAACAAAGTCTATCTAAACTTTTGATTTAAATAGAATTTAACAAAGTATGGGTTACAAATTATCAATCATTCTTCATAATAATCATAAACTGTTGTTTTTTTTTCTTCATTAACACAAACACTTGTCACGGGTCAAGAGGGTCTGAAATGAGAAAAAGAGTATATCACATTTTGGCATCAAACTTAACCATTTTCCAAACTCTTCCAATTTGAAAGGTGTTGCAGACCGCAATATCAAGTGCATGGAATTTTAAATTTTTTGGTGTTTTTTTGTTCAGAAAATATTGTGGAAAATGAAAAAAATTGCTTATCACAAGCAATTTCTTCATTTTCCACAATGTTTTCAAAAGCCTTTATCTTGCAGGGTGTTGAAAGGCGTCACTGTGTGGTAATGGGTTAAACAGTGGACTCTTAATAATTATATAATCCTGTTATAAGACATTCATTGCAAATTAGCAATTTCCTGTCTGCAAAAACTTAAAATTTTGAGAACAATATACTCCCTTTTTAGCTTTTTTCTGTTAATTGCAATAATTATCTTGACAAATAGACATTGCAGTTAAAAAGAATCCACTGTTTAGTGCATTTTCTCTTTTCTCAAACGATAAAAATTCAGACTGTCAAGATTTGACAGCTACTGCAGGTGATGAATTGGGTTACAAAACTATATGGAATTTGTGAACATTACAGAACAGAAAATACTGAAGGAAAAGGAGCAAGTGCTAATAATCAGCATTTTGTTTTTTCTTTCAAAGTTTTCTGACACTAAATTCCTTCAGAGACATGAAAACATGGTCTTGTTAGGGAAAGGGTTAATGAACGTTGAATTGATTTTCATGTGACTAAAATTCAACACAAAAGTTCTAAGAAGGGTGTCTCAAATAAAAAATGGTCTTGGAGATGTTTTGAAAATTCAAAGTAAAAATAAAAAAATTGCAAAAAGTCACCTAAGGAACATTCTGGCAAAGTACACTCATAATATGTCCAGTGATTACAGAAGCGGCAATCAATGAAAAATTTTCTAATGATTTCTGATAAGCCCCATCCTGCCATGCACCCATTTTTGGACAAAAAACAGTTTTTTTCTAACATTTGACCGCTTGACCTAGTTTTCAACCCCAGTGACCCAATTTCAATCCTTCAATGATTTCATCAAAACAATCACTCTGACCTCTTTTCAGATTGACTGGGCAGAAAATATGACCTCTGAAGGGCATACAAGGTTTTTCTAAGATTTGACCTAATAAAGATTTATGTTTAATTAAAGAACTTTTTCATGGTTTGTCATATTCTGATAAGCCCTACCCTGCCGCACCCAAATTTATAGACCAATTAAAATTTTACTAACAAAGTATTATTGAATAACAAAGTATGGTCGAAAGTAACAAAGTATGGTTGATTTTAAGAATTTCTCGTGATTTCTCCCATTCTGATAAGCCACGCCCTGCAATGCCCACATTTATGGACCAATCAAAATTTCATGAACAAGTTAAGTATAGGGTCACTTAAGGTGCATTTCTACCAAGTTTAATTGAAATTGGCCCAATCGTTGATTTTTAAAGAATTTAACAATTATTTTGTGATTTTTCTAAGTCAGATAAGCCCGGCCCTGCCACACTCAAATTTATGGACTAATAAAAATTTCACGAACAAGTTAAGTAAAGACTCACCCGATGTACATTTCTGCCAATTTTGGTCAAAATTGGCCGAATGGTAGATTTTTAAAGAATTATTTTGTGATTTCTCTAAGTCTGATAAGCCCAGCCTGGCCACGCCCACATTTATGGAGCAATCAAAGTTCTTTAAACAATTTAAGTATAGGGTCACCTAAGGAACATTCCTTCAAAGTTTGGTCAAAATTGACCAACTGGTTTGAGAGGAGAAGATTTTCAAAGAATTATTTTGTGATTTCTCGAAATTTGATAAGCCCCGCCCTGCCACACCCACATTTATAGACCAATCAAAATTTCGCTGACAAGTTAAGTAAAGAGTCACCCAAGGTACATTTCTGCCAAGTTTGGTCAAAGTTGGCCAAATGGTTGATTTTTAAAGAATTATTTTGTGATTTCTCTAAGTCTGATAAGCCCCTCCCTGCCACGCCCACATTTATGGACCAATCAAAATTCTTTGAACAATCTAAGTAAAGGGTCACCCGATGTACATTTCTGCCAAGTTTGGTCAAAATTGGCCGAATGGTTGATTTTTAAAGAATTATTTTGTGATTTCTCTAAGTCTGATAAGCCCCGCCCTGCCACGCCCACATTTATGGACCAATCAAAGTTCTTTAAACAATTTTAGTATAGGGTCACCTAAGGAACATTCCTTCAAAGTTTGGTCAAAATTGACCAACTGGTTTGAGAGGAGAAGATTTTCAAAGAATTATTTTGTGATTTCTCAAAATTTGATAAGCTCCGCCCTGCCACGCCCACATTTATAGGCCAATCAAAATTTCACTGACAAGTTAAGTAAAGAGTCACCCAAGGTACATTTCTGCCAAGTTTGGTCAAAGTTGGCCAAATGGTTGATTTTTAAAGAATTATTTTGTGATTTCTCTAAGTCTGATAAGCCCCGCCCTGCCACGCCCACATTTATGGACCAATCAAAATTCTTTGAACAATTTAAGTAAAGGGTCACCCAAGGAACATTCCTGCAAAGTTTGGTCAAAATTGGCCCACTGGTTTGAGAGGAGAAGATTTTTAAAGAAAAAGTTAACGGACGCACGGACGCACGGACGCACGCACGACGGACACACCGCCATGACAATAGCTCGCTGGCCTTCGGCCAGTGGAGCTAAAAAACTTGAAAAAGTTCTCATTTTGCTTCAAGATCAGATGTTACTTTTGTTATTTGTGAAAATTTCCGGTCTGGTAAAAAAATTCGGTCTGGTAAATATTTTTTTCTTACCAGACCGAATGTCCAGTAAACATTCTGCAACTTTCATTAAGACTGTTATCGCGGGAAAATAAATTGTATAAATGACAAGTAATCATGTCAAATATAATGGAAGACAATTCAGAAAAAAATAGATAAAAATTCAAACAAAATATTGACATAATAAATGTAGAAAAAATATGTGCATGTATGGGTAGAATAATTTTTCATATTGATCATATTGTATTTATCTCTTACCATTTAATACATAGTAGAAACGACTTGTAAATAATTCTAAAAATACAATCAGCATAGTTTTATTTAAACGTTTTTCATGCTTTACATGTCATATTTCTGTTTTGACAAAAGTTTTGCAAGGTAGTGTAGACTAAGATCAGACTGCACAGATGTGCAGTCTGATCCTAGACTACACTGCCTGCTTTCTACTTGATTATTGTGGCAAAAACTTGAGATAATTTTATTGAAATGTCTCTTAACCCTTTCCCAAACGGCAAAATTTTAGGGTGATCCAGTTCAAAAGCTGCTACAAATGACAAAATACATGTTATCAAAGAAAGGATTTGTGTAAAATATGGCAAAGAAAATATTGAGACAAAAGGAGAAACTGCTGGTCATCAGCAGTTTCTTCTTTTGTTTCAATGTTTTCCCAAGCCTTTTCTATTAGGGAAGTCAAAACCAGGTCTTGTGTGGGAAAGGGTTAAACCGCCAATTTGTTTGAACAAAAATAAATTTTAGCATGACAAGAGCTTTAAAAGAGCTTTAAACCATTGAAAGACAGGCAAGCTTGGGATTTATATAAGTCTTAAAGATTCAATGCTGTAAATGAAATGGGATTACAAGTTTAATAACAATATCAATTGACTCATATTTATTTCAAAGGAGAGAAAATGTTATGCTAGTTATGGATACAAAGAATGTATGATATTTTCTTGAAAAGTTTTATAAGGTTTCTTTCTGAGGGACATTTCCATTTGGAATTTGTTTCTTAATATAAAAGGCATATAATGCCCTACAATGAAACGACATTAAAAATATACAACATTTACAGTCTTGAACAATCTACAATATATTTAAAAGAAATTCACACAACATTTACCAGTAATTCAAAAGAGTTTTAAATACATGTTCTAAATAATTACCTGAAAGTTCCCCTTTCTTTTTCTTCCTTTCTTTTCTTTCCATTACTTTCTTGGACATTTGTTTGGATTTTTCTGCAGTCTGCAGTACCATCTGGGTAAACTAAAAGTTAAAACAAAAATACTTTGTAAGTGTAAGCATTTAGATTAATTCAAATGAAAATTCTTTAAAGATATAAAGTGTGATAATTGACCAATAATTTAAGCTGTCAATCAAAATACAAATCAATGAATCAAATAAATGATTCATTTTGTTAAGTGTGTCTCAGACCATCTCGGATGATTTTTATTGGCTACATTAACCTATTACCAGAGTATAAAATTGTAGACAGGTCAAAATTCAAAGATGTACTCAGACAACAATTTCAAGAGACTGTAATTTCACATTTGATATTTTCCGGGATATAAAACATTGTGTAAAATCAAGAAATTGCATGTCACAAACAATGTCTTCATTTTCCTTAGCCTTTATCCGATGGAGGCCTCATAAAGGCGTCGTTATGATATTTTAAAAAGCTATCATGTTATGACTAAAGTTTAAGTTTTGAGGGCAACCTGCAGACTGGGAAACTGGCATAAACCAAGAAGACAAAAAACATTCTGTAAAAGAAAATTATAGCTATTTTTTCAAACGGTTATTATAATTCATTTGTGGTATAAACCATAACAAGAAAACTTACTACCTTACTATGAGTGCTCTGAACAAAGTGCAGAGCTACAGATAAGGGGGGGGGGGGGGGCTTTTCAAAATGGAATATTTCATTTATTGTTCATAAAACCCTATGGTGTGGGTACTCATTGGAATCGTCTCGTTAGGACGATTCAAATGAGTTCCCACAACATAGGGTTTGGAATTGAAATAACAAATTAGAATGTCTTCACTCCAACTAAAGTTTCTCTTTAAACCCATCGTGCATCTTTATAAATCGTACGTCTTCTGAGATTTTTAAAACGCATGATTTATAAGGACGCACGACAGGTTGTAAGAGAGACTCAGAGAATTATCCGATCAATTCTTTGCTGCGTGCAGTCTGTGTCGTGGTTGCGTCCACCAAAATCGTAAATTGCATGTGTGTGCATCGCACGACTATGCCTACGCTTTAGACGCAGACCGCATGCAGGAGCACATACGACCAGTTGTAAGAGAGGCTTAACTTATCTGTAGCTCTGAAAATGTTAAGTTGTACATCTTTTAAAAATTCTAAAATGAACAAATAGTCACTATATGTAGGTAATAAATAAAAATCCAATTTGAACGCTGTCGCAGACTAGATCTATTATAAAATGGATGTTGATTAAGATAATATTTAGACAAAATGGTAAAATGCTGGGAATTCTTGTTTTCTTCTTTTGTCTCAGTTTTTTCTCAAGTCTCTTCTAAAAGTTTCTTCAAAAGTGTCATTATTTAGGAAAGTGTTAATTACTATTGTGACATAAAGCCAGTTTTTCAAAATACCAAAAATATCATCATGGACTTGTGAAAATCGGAATAAGTCCCTAACAAATTCATGAATTAACCCTTTCCCAAACAAGACCTGGTTTTGACATCCTTAATAGAAATAGCTTGAGAAAACATTGAAACAAAAGAAGAAGCTGCTGATAACCAGCAGTTTCTCCTTTTGTCTCAATATTTTTATTATACACAAATGCTACCTTTAAGTATGTCTATTTTGTCGTCTGCACCAGCCTTTAAATTAGACCACTGTAAAATTTTGACGTTTGGGCAAGGGTTAAGTTAGAAGTTGGCAGGCAAAGGTTTGCGATGTGGCAAACACCATCAATAGAAAAGGATTGTCAAAATGCAACAACATTTCAATCTGCTAGACACAGTTGAAAATCTCATTAACCAAAGAACCATCAAAAGGAAAACGAAAGGTGCATTTGACCCTTTCCCAAAAAAGATATCATCTGGTTTGACAGAGAACGCATGGGAAAGCAATGAGAGAAAAGCACAGAAAGTAGGTATCAAATCAGCATTTTCTTCTTTACCAGCATTTTCTTCTTTTCCCTGAATGATTTCCATGCCATGATGTTTTAACATACTGCTTTTCAACCTTTCATTTCATCCTAGATAACACTATGGCATTGTGCAGATCAAATTTTTTATTCTTTGGGAAAGAGTTAAAAGCAAACTAAATGTTTGCGAGTGAAATTACAGATACATTTCCTAACCAGTTATGTTGTCATGCAATGCCATTGATTATGAAACTAGAAAAGTTAAAACTGATGATTTGTGAAACTAAACCCTGATTGTAAGAACGTGCCAGTTATTCACGAACTAATGAACATTCTCTGATCATTCTAATGCATGACTTATCAGACGCGTCGCGTGGTTTTCAAGATTGGGGCGGCGGACGGGGAGGGGTGTCCCCTCCCGTTAGTAAGAAAATTTTGTCTAGGAGTAGACGAAATGGCGCCATTTCCTGGACTTTAGATCCCATTTTTGACTTATTTCAACGACGTAGAATCGAGTATAATACAGTGATCATATAAAAATGGCGTCTTTCAAGTTGCAGAACCTGAAGGTGAAAGTATTCTCGCCTTTCGTGTTGGAGATCTTGCCGTTTTTCGCTGCCGACATACTTAAAAAGCAGAAGCAAACATCGTCTGTCTGATATAAATAAAATCGACATACAATTAAATGTTATCATCATTATCTATTTTTACACAGTCAAAAGAATCGGTCAGGCGATTTTTGAAAGCACAAACAAAATAGGCTAAAATCTGATTTCAATATTGCATTTTTTTTTTAAAAATCCCTTTTATACAACATAATAATGCACTTTGTTTACCCCGAGTTTTTCAATCTGTCCTTTTAACGGTGGATATTGTGCATCATGGGATGGATAACGACTACGGACAAAATTCTGATTTTGGTAAGATATTTGCAATAACTTTCTTATTTCTGCACTAATTTTCAAACAGTTTGTTGCATGTACCCGGCTCTTTCATCGGATATATGCCTCATAGAAAATTATAAGTAAGTTTCCCAAAATGCTGTCGCAACCGATTAGACAGCGAAATTGTAACAACTACGGCAAAATAAGCCCCGCTTAAGGTAAGAATTGTTGCAAAAAAATCCTAATTCTGCGTCAATTTTCAAGCGGTTTTAGCCTATTTGTTGCATGCATGTACCCTGCCTTACTGAGCTCTTTCCTCTGGTGTGTGACTTATTTTGGAACTCGTACTTTTCCCAAAATTTGATTCACCACAAAAACAATCTGAAATTTTTGTCGTTTTTCTGGTCGTTTGAGATCAATTTTTGAAAAAAAAAAATTGTAGGATTCCACAAACAAGTCATATATCTCAATTAGGCGGGGTACATGCAAAAGGTGAACCCATGCAACAAATCGCTTGGAAATTGACAAAGAAATAAGAAAGTGATTGCACAATTTCTTACCTGAAGCGGGGGCCAATTTGTCCGTATTCGCTACCCATCCCATGATGCAAAATCACAACCGTGATCTTTAACCCACTCTTTTTGACTTCTCACAAAAAATGGCAATGAAAAACATCGTGGAAAATGAAGAAATTGCTTGTGACAAGCAATTTCTTCATTTCCCACAATGTTTTCCACCGAAAAAGACCCAAAAATTAGAATTTCAATGCACTTGAAATTGTCGTCTGCAGGATCTTTCAATTTGGACTGCCTTATTTTTTTGTCGTTTGATAATGGGTTAAACTGTGTAACATAAGAATCAAAATGAAAAGCGATAAGATGCTTTTTCCAGTAATGTCGATAGTATCAATACAATTATATAATATACTTTAATTTTATCAAATTAAAGTGTGAAATTTAAAAAAAAAAAAAAAAGATGTTCCGTGTACCCTGTTGTTACATCTATGGAGCAATGAGTATTGTTTGGACCATAGCACGATGAATAATGGCGATTCTGGTGTCTTCTTTACAAAAGGAACGTTTTGGGAAGATAAAAATTAATGGGCTGAGTAGCTTTAGACATGTTAACTCTCAGACAATATATTTTAGGGATGACGTTAGAAGGTAGAGAAGAAAGTGGACTTAATTTTAAGTTTTGATTATGGCCTCGAACAAAACAATATTTTTGTGTTATGATGAAAGTCATCTGAAGGTCGCCTGTTTTTTTTTGTTTTTTTTGTGTGTGTTTTTTTTTTTTTTTTTTTTTTTTTTTTTTTTTTTTTTTTTAATTATTATTAAATCACAAAAACATTATGCATGTAATGATTTTGTGTTCAAAAAGTTCTGGATAACCAATACGCAAAATCAGTTTGCTTTCAGGTAATTATTAGGTAATCTGACCCATTCAGTCAATAAATACGTCTAAGCAAGGTAGTAGTCTACCTAAATCTCACCCAAAATGTGACTTGTGTAGGAACTTTTTGTTAATGCTCGACCTCCATGCCTAAATGAAACTTTGATATGTATGGAAGATCACTAGGGTGGCGGTCACATGATAGAGGTCATTTTAAGGTCACCACAGGGTCAAAGGTCAACTAAGTGCAAAAATAAATGGTATAGCAAGAAAATCCGCCATAACTCACTTACTTCTGTGTCTAGACTAACAAATTTGGTATCAAAATGAAGCTGGGATATTCATCTTTATTTTGCAGTATAGATATGAAAATCAGCTAATTTGCATATATAAGATTTTGAAGATTTAATTAGAAATTTCGAAGATTTTTTGGTCATTTTTTATAGCATAAAGTTGGAACATAAGCTATAACTCACTAAGTTTGTGGTGTAGATTCACGAATTGGATGCCAAAATAAAGCCTAGACATCTGTCCTCAAGTATAGTTAAGCAAAATAAGTAAATTACATATGTATGCTTTTTAATTATTTTTTAATTAATTGATGAAAATATCGCCAATTTAGGAATATTTGATTCACACAGTAATCAGACTTAAAGGTATCACAAGAAAATTCTTTAAAAATCAATCATTGGGCCAATTCCAACCAAACTTGGTATGAATATTCTTTGAGTGACCCTATTGAAGATGTGTTATCAAAATTTTGATTTGACAAAAAAGTGGGCGTGGCAGGGCGGGGCTTATTTGCCTTGGAGAAATCACAAGAAAATTCTTTAAAAATCAACCACTGGGCCAATTCCAACCAAACTTGGTATGAATGTTCTTTGAGTGACCTTATTGAAGATGTGTTATCAAAATTTTGATTTGACAAAAAGGTGGGTGTGGCATAGCGGGGCTTATCTGCCTTAGAGAATTCACAAGAAAATTCTTTAAAAATCAACCACTGGGCCAATCCAACCAAACTTGGTATGAATGTTCTTTGAGTGACCCTATTGAATATTTGTTATAAGAATTTTAATTTGACTTAAATGTGGGTGTGGCAGCGCGGGGCTTATCAGACTTAGAGAAATCACAAGAAAATTCTTAAAAAAATCAACTATTAGACCAATTTAACCAAACTTGGTATGAATGTTCTTTGTGTGACCCTTTTGAACATTTTGATTCTTCAAAAAATGTTGGCGTGGCATTGCATGGCGATGCTCATCAGACAAATTATAAGAAAATTCATTAAAAATCAACAGTTGGGCCAATTTTAACCAAACTTGACTTGAATGTTCTTTGAGTCACCCTGATAAACATTTGTAAACAAATTGTTTGATTCATTAACATGGCAGGATGGGAACATTTTCATCACGGGCAAATCATGATTTAAAAAAAGAACATTGTGCTAATTTATACACAGCTTTGCTGAATCTATTTGAACAAAATTGTAACTAAATTGATCATGCAAGAATAGTTTTACGTTAAGCCTAATCAAAACAGAAAGTCCCTAGTTATAAGCATTTGCATTTGACAAAATTGTCATTTTCGCTCATGCCATCTTGGTAAAAATTCATAGAGGGTATTGTATATGCTGCACAATGCACAACTTCCCGTCACAAACAGAATAAAGCATGTTGCAGTCTTTTTACAGAATCAGATTGAAATACAGTATACTAGAGAGTGTGTTTTCCATGGAAGCGTATCTTTTAAAAAGTTTGTTGATGGGGTATAGCTGGAGAAACAGCAATATTTCACTGCATTCTGAGTGTAGACTACCAATTACTATGTCAAAATTATGTTTTGCATCCGTCTTTATTTCATGGGAATATTTATGCAAAGTACCTAACTTGCAATAGCTCAACCGCATTTAGGTTTGAATAGTTAATATGAAATTTTGATAAAATTGTCTTCCGTTTGTGAATACCTGTATATGCCCACAGTGCATTTTGGAGTTTCTTGTAGGACTCAATCACAATATTATCATATTACATATATTATACATATATTATTGATATGATGCTGCCAAAAATTTAGAATTTTGTGGTTTATAATCTTTCAATTCTGAATGTCTTTACATTTGTCTGTATAACTTATTGCGAGCACTTAAGCCTACTTAAAATGTCTTATCGTTTACATTTCAATAGCTTAAATTTGGTATGTAAGTAAATATCTTTTCGTACCAGAATTGGAGTCATTCATAAAATCAAGGTCAAATATCAGGGTCAGATAAATATCCCTAAAGGGGAATCAGTTATGCCAAGAGTAGACGCTGCTCCGTTATTACACAGTTGATTTAAGGCTTCCTTTAACAGTAGTCAAAGTTGCAAACTGTGCTCATTTTCTAATCAAAGGAAATATTCCTACATCCATTTTATCACAATTTCGTGACATTTAGCTGTCAAAGTGACGAATTAGGTGATCATGAATTTGGTCATCATGGATTTCCCTTGGATGTTTGGCATGCATTAACTGCTTGTCTCTCTTAAACTCACTAGTCATTGAAAGTACTTATCTTGGCGAAAAAAATGTCTTTTTTCTTTTCTTGATAGAATCTAAAGCCTACAGATTTTTGCATACAATTACTTTGGCACTAAATATTACTTTAGAATATCTGCTCTAACTCATCTTATTGAACCTTTGATTGTCACAGGGGCTGGCCCCTTGTCATTTATAGGGCTGGTCTCTTGTCATTTAAAGGAAATGCATTAAGTATTTTGATAAGATTTGCATTAACCTTCTATTCCAGTCTGTTTTGGATCATATTTGTATGGACAGTCTTTAATTAAAGTACCTCCTGGTGACGAACAAACATTCTCTTATCAATGTGTTTTGTTTCTGTAGCCAGAGGTTAACCATTAAAGTCGTTATATGCCCCTCAGAAGCTTCTCCAGATACCAACTATCACTAAATTATTGACATTCGAGTACTGAGAAGTTGCTAATCTTCAGTACGTTAATGGTGGCGGTAAGGGAGGTAATCAGGTAAATACTAATTTCTGGATTCGTCTATACGTTTAAGTCGATACACAGAACTTTAAATAATCTGTGTCTAATTTTCCAATTGCACTCCCAAAAAATGACAATAATTTTATCAATCATACCAGTTATTTATTTTGCATAAAGCTATGCTGGAACATTTAGATGGGTGCCTAACCTTCATTTTGATATCATAACTGTTAACCTACACCCAGAACACAGTGAGTTATATCTGCTTCTCTAGCTATATCCCCTTAAACGACTTTTCAAAGATATGTTTTTTATGGAAAACGCACTCTCTAGCATATCGAAGTTCAAACTGATTTCCGAAAAAAAGACTTCAAATGCTTAATGTTTATGTTGGGCGGGAAGTTGTACATAAACCATGTGATTTACTAGTATTTCCAAGATGCTTGAAAGCACTGTATGTATCTAATATTCACAAATTCGTGATGTGTTTATCATAATTCTAAAAATCTATTAAAATCATTTAAATCGTGGACATGCAGATATGCTTATTCGCAAATTTTAAGTTAAGAATGGATCTCTAGGCTTTATTTCAATACCAAAATTGTTTGTGCACACCGCAAAGTTCGTGAACATAAGCTTTTTTCTTGCTATATAGGAAACAAAAACAATGGAAATTTCATGAAATTTCCCATTAACTCTTCAAAATTATACATTTGCAAATTAGTTGATTTGCATAACTACTAGGTTGCATAACTGTACCGAAAAATGAAAATGAATGCCTATGCTTTTATTTGATACCAAAATTGTTAATCTATACCAAAAAACTGAGCTATATCTGATGTTCCCAATGTACTCTATAAAATTGACGATAACTTCATCAGTTATTCTAATAAATTCTACAAAGTCATGATTATGCAAACCTTTTTTTTGCATAACAATTCTGAAAAAATAAGGACAGATGTGTTAGCTTCATTTTATAACACATCAACTGTAAGTCTAAACCCGGTATTTGTGAACTATAGCTGTTCATCCTGCTATACCCCACAGTCACAAGACATGTTACCATGGAAACCACACACTCTACGATACTGTAATTCAATCGGACATATCTAAAAATGCATAATCATGTTTTTGATTGGATGTTTGCATTTATAAACAATCTGATTAAATCAACCCATAAAGCTTCAAGGCACCGTGTGTATCAAATATTCATAAATTGACGAAAAAATCTTGCTTATGCAATTTAGCTAATTTGCACAATCGAACTTGAGGACAGATGTCTAGGCTTTATTTTGGTACCCAATTTGTGAATGTACACCACAAATTATAGCTTATGTTTCAACTACATTATAAAGAAAATGACAAAACAATCATCAAAATTTCTAATGACATGAGTGAAAATGACAATTTTTTCAAATACAAAGGCTTATAACTAAGAACTTTCTGTTCCGATCAGGCTAGAAGTAAAACAGTTCTTGCATAATCAATTTAGTTACAATTTCGTTCAAATCGATCCAACAAAGTTGGATATAAATTAGCACAATGGTTGTTTTTAAAGTATTTTTTCATGATTTCTCCAAGTTGAAAATGACCCCACCCTGTCACGTCCTTATTTGTTGTTGATTTTAAACAATTTGTTAGCAAATGTTCAAAAGGATCACTCAAAGAACAATCACGTAAAGTTTGGTTCAAATTGACCCGATGGTTGATTTTTAAAGAATTTTCTTTTGATTTGTTTAAGTTCGATAAGCCCCGCCCTGCCACGTCCACGTTTTTTGACGAATCAAAATTTTGTTTAAAAAGTGTTCAAAAGGGTCACACAAAGAACATTCATGCCAAGTTTGGTTCAAATTGGCCCAGTGGTTGATTTTTAAAGAATTTTCTTATGATTTCTCTAAGGCAGATAAGCCCCGCCCTGCCACGCCCACTTTTTTGTCAAATCAAAATTTTGATAACACATCTTCAATAGGGTCACTCAAAGAACATTCATACCAAGTTTGGTTGGAATTGGCCCGATGATTGATTTTTAAAGAATTTTCTTGTGATACCTTTAAGTCTGATTACTGTGTGAATCAAATATTCATAAATTGGCGATATTTTCATCAATTAATTAAAAAAATAATTAAAAAAACATACATATGTAATTTACTTATTTTGCTTAACTATACTTGAGGACAGATGTCTAGGCTTTATTTTGGCATCCAATTCGTGAATCTACACCACAAACTTAGTGAGTTATAGCTTATGTTCCAACTTTATGCTATAAAAAATGACCAAAAAATCTTCGAAATTTCTAATTAAATCTTCAAAATCTTATATATGCAAATTAGCTGATTTGCATATCTATACTGCAAAATAAAGATGAATATCCCAGCTTCATTTTGATACCAAATTTGTTAGTCTAGACACAGAAGTAAGTGAGGTATGGCGGATTTTCTTGCTATACCATTTATTTTTGCACTTAGTTGACCTTTGACCCTGTGGTGACCTTAAAAGGACCTCTATCATGTGACCTCCACCCTAGTGATCTTCCATACATATCGAAGTTTCATTTAGGCATGGAGGTCGAGCATTAACAAAAAGTTCCTACGCATGTGTTTTCTATAATTTAGGTAGACTATAGAGGGTGTATCGCGAAACTATTGTAAGTGCTATAGATTTTACATACACCTACAACAGTCTTGTGATAATAACTGAATGTATATTCGACGGGTACCGCACGCTTTCACACTTTTTTTATTGCTTTTAATGTGTGACCGTTTCCCTGGAAACCGATAAGAAGGGAAACCAAGCAATTGCCTTTTCGCCGCCCCAAACGACAAAATGCCTTTTTACTGGCCGAATTATTGGGGCGGCGGCCGCCGCCCCTGCCGCCCCGCACGCGACGCCACTGCTTATATACCTCTCGATAATATAATCTGACCGGGCCATACATGCTCATCTATAACAATGTAGAATAAATATTCAGTCAATCATTGCATAACAAATAGAACCATTACCATGCAGGCAAATATCATCAATGGTTTTTGTCATTTGAGAAGTAATGCTCATGACAAACATGATCCAGGATCTGAAAAACCTTAAAGGACTCCAAACCCTTACCCAATCGACAAAATTTTAAGGTGATCCACTTCAAAAACTGGCACAAAAGACAAATTGGAAGTTATTAAAGGTAGAATTTGTGTAAAATATGGCACAGAAAATATTGAGACAAAAGGAGAATGTTTTCTCAAGCCTTTTCTATTAGGCACGTCAAAAGCAGGTCTTGTTTGGGAAAGGGTTAAGACATGTAAGACCAACATGTATCAACATCAGCCTGGGTTAGAGAGCATCGATGAATCATGATCAGACTGTGATTGGGCACTGTTTGATCTGACAAGAGCTGTCAGAAGACAGCGCGCTCGACTTTCTAAGTTGCTTAGTATAAAGGGGGCATAACTCCACATATAGTGGAGCCAGGGTCATGGGCCCTGGTAGTAAGGTAGAGGGTGTGATGGTGAATAAGTATTCCAAGTTTGGGTTGAATCCCTTTGATAGTATGGAAGTTATTAATGTTTGAAAAAACTTTAACCTTTGTTGCAACGCCGACGCCAACCCCAACGCTGACGCCGACGCCTGGGTGACAGTATAAGCTCTCATTTTCTTCGAAAAGTCGAGCTAAAAATGCTCTAAAGTTCATTTTTCAGAACCCAGCTCATAGATTTAGGCACATTGAAAAATGTTAAAAACATCCAAGGTTTTGTTACAGCCATTGCACCACAAAGGGTAAACTTAAGCAGGAACTTTCTAATCACCAATATTGTACAAGTTCAAACGAGAGCAAAGGGGGGTACTACCTTTATATTTATTTTCACAAGACCAAACAATTCTTCACTTTTACTTGGTATGGGAATGTAATCAGCATTCTTTTTATGGGTGTTGTTCAATCAAACTTTGAAAGCACCTAAGAGACCACAAGCATATGTATGTACCTCGCATTAAAGCTATGAAGGAATTTCGGTTAGTCCAAATTATGAATGTTTATGTTAGAGTGCTTCTGTCACAATATACAGTTTTTATACCCTTTTTCAAACAGCAAACTTTTAGGGTGGTCTAACTTTGAAGGTGCCACAGAAAAAAATAGATGTTAATGACGATAGTATTTTTGCAAGATATAGCATGGAAAATAATGATGGAAAAGAAGAAAATGCTGATTATCAGCATTTTCTTCTTTTGTCTCAATATTTTCCCAAGCTTTTTCTACCAGGGACATCAAAATCAGGTCTTGTTTGGTAATCACTAATGGGTTAGGTACCCTTTTTCTGAGATGTAGCATAAAATGGCCAACCTTGACAATATGCCCAAGGTCAAATGACATAGATCTAATGATAAACATTGTTCATGAATGGAAAAGGTGTTGTTTGTTCAAGACATCCATGTACATGCATAGGGAGGGCTGGACAGACATAGCAGATTATACCAATATACATCCATCTTCAGTGGCGTATTTCCCCCTTTCTCACTTCTCCGTTCTTTCTCATTCATCCGTTCATCTCCGATTTTTTGCTTATGACATTTTTTTCATATCTGAATTGTATTCTATTTTGAAGACTTGATTCTTTTATGTCAAACAAGGCGAGAAAATACACAAATACATAAAACAGATTTATGATTTATATTTTGTTGTTGGATTCCATTATTTTGGGTAAAATCAAACTTTTCAATGGGGGATCATTTTGAAAACACGATAGAACAATAATTATCAAGCACCATGAGTTGAAATAATTTCATTACTTACAAAAATTGATTTGAATAACCAATCAAAACACTTACAAAGAAAATTTCAAAGTCAAAGCCGAAATTTTGAATCTAAAAATCAAATGAACGGATTAATGAGAAACCGGCCATGACACTCACATATTAAGGTAGGTCAGTAAACATTGCTCTAAAATGACTTTTACTTTATGTCTTGTTTGATATTTTGTAATGATCATGTCCGTCAGATGTTAATTCAATGACAAATAACAAAAATGGCTTCCGAAAATTAACTTCATCATACATTTAGCAGTTTTAGGCTTAGGTGAACATAGAAAGGAGAAAACAGCAAAATAAATTTCCTACAAAATTCATTCAATAGCTATGATGCAGGTAAGCAGCAGGAGAGGGTAGAATCATGCTGGTCAAATTGTACTTGGTCTAACCTCTGTGTAGTAAAGATTGTCATCTTTTAAATATCGCTGAAGACACAAGAAAAGTTATAAAGGATTTGCCTGTACCAAACCGTCCTGCATTTAGGGTCTAACTCTTAATTACATTACAAAACGAGAGCGCCAAGGCCTAGGTGACCAGAATAGCCACCCCAGCTCCCCACTTGTCTACAAATAAAATACCAAATGTACAGCATTCCCCCATTTCTTCACAATTTTTTCCATGCTTTAACATTGTTGATCTTGAAAACATCTATTTTGTCATCTGCACCAGCTTTTACATCTTGGGATCTCTCTAGAAAGTTTGTGCTATGGAATGGACTAACAAAAATTCTAAGTTGAAATGGTGCATAATTATGTCAGAATGACTGCCCAAGTTATAAGACTAGTTATATGCTGAGCTTCAAAACAATGGCGTTAAATTATAAGTCCCTTCCCAAACAACAAAATTTTAGGGTGGTCCAATTTGAAGGTTGCTGCAGACGACAAAATGGATGTTACTGAAGGTAAAATTTGTGACTAATGTTTCAAATAAAACATTGACTAATTATCCACATTTTCTTCTATTTGCCTCAATGTTTTCCCAAGCCTATCACTATTAGAGACATCCAAGCCAGGTCTTGTTTGGGAAAGGGTCAACACAAATTATTGTCGGGTTGACTAACCTCTTTGTAATCCAGTCGGCCATCTTTGTTTTCATCGACCTCATCTATCATTTTTCGGACCTCATCTCTAGACATACTCTCTCCTTTCTGTAATAAAACAAGAGCCGTCATAGACGGATTATGCTCCCCGAATAAGTGTTTGTCACAAAATAAAAACTATCATACATTAAGCCCCCTTTTCCCAAGACAGATTTTTTGTACACACATTATTTTATAGAATATGGTCTAGGACATCTCATTTATCAGATAAGCACAAAATTTCATTTAATTCTGTCCATTAGATGAAGAGAAATTAGAGAAAATCTAATTTTGACATTAAGGCCCCTTTTTCCATGACACAGTCTCAAATTACAAAACGGAGAAAAAAGTCTCTAGGGATTATCCCAGGGAGTTCACATGTGAAGTTTCATTGAATTTGGTCCAAGGGTTACTGAGATCTGGCTGTGGACGGACGGACAGACGGACGGACACACAGACGGACGGACAGCGTGGCGACTATAAGCTCCCCCGAAATTTTTTCGGGAGCATAACTAAATAACGAAGTGGAAATTAACGCAGGAATTAGTCCGGCGATGTCATAAACATTTAGACCATTCCAAATTCAAAGATGTAACAGACGACAATTTCAAGTCAATGACATTTAACATTAATTATTTAGGCGGTTTATGGGTAGAAAACATTGTGGGAAATGAAGAAATTGCTTGTTACAAGCAATTTTCTTCATTTTCCACCATGTTTTCCAAAGCCATAATTTTGTGGGGTGTCATAAGGTCATTTTCTAATAGCTAGTCTAATCTTACAGGTTTTTTAGTCTAACCCCTCCGTATTTTGACTATCAAATGTCGCGCATCACATTATCCTATTTTGGTAAATTACTAAACAGTGTGCATAACTCTGAAACCCTGTTGCCAAAAAGTAGCTGGCAGAAAATTGCAATAACAACTGCAGTGACAACCAAATCAAGTTAACTTCTCATCTCAAATTTATTAAATAAAAGAATTTGTTTAAATCAGGTTATTTATTCAACTTGTTGTAAGCATGTGAAGCAAATGTACCACGTGAAAATCACAAAGCATGATTTTCACTAGTTCCCCTCCACCTCAACTGGGACTAGAATTTTCCTGGAATAAACCGTCTCACCTGGTTCATAATTTTATAGAGTTCGTCGAGTGATATATATCCATCCCCGTTTATATCTATCTTCCTGAAGGCCTTCATCAGATCATCCTCTTTAGTGATCGGCTCTTTGTTACAGATCTCTACAAAATCACTGAACGACAACGTCCCTG
Organism: Fragum sueziense; assembly: GCA_963680895.1. NCBI lineage: Eukaryota > Metazoa > Mollusca > Bivalvia > Cardiida > Cardiidae > Fragum > Fragum sueziense. Next base: position 71 of record CAVMGG010000931.1, on the reverse strand, counting down.
AAAAACACCAAGATGTGTTTGTGAAAGAAAAATGCCCCCAAAACAGTTATTTTGTAAGTATCTAACAAAAT